>SNQJ01S0176647.1:9191-23140 GCA_010110895.2 Picea sitchensis | reverse complement strand
GTAGTTGTAAGACCTAATGTACATGGGTAACATGGGCTTGCCAAGTTTTGAAGTAGATTAGGATGTCATAAAAAAAGACAAGGACAAAATGATGTATAAAGAGTTGAAATATGTGATTCATGAGACTCTGGAAGGTGGATGGTGCATTACAAAGGCAAAATGGAATCACCAAGAATTCACAATGGCCTTCGTGAGTGTGAAAAGAATTTTCGGGAATATCAACCTCTTTCATACAAATTTAATGATAGATTGAATGAAGATCAAGTTTGGTAAAAATTGAGCACCTTTAAGTTCATGCTAAAGATCATCAATGGCTGGAATAGGAAACTTATCCTTGGTGTTTATTTGGTTGAGAACACAAAAATTGGGACACATGCACCAAGTGAGTTCTTTTTTTAGTACCATGACAATAGGGGAGGAATATAGACTGGTATTAGGGTAGAGGACACCCACATCTAACAATTCTTGAGTAATGTTCTGAATTTCATTTTCTTGAGAAAATGGGTGGCAATAAGGGCGAACATTGGGTGGGAGGCTACCGGGTATGAGTGGAACAAAATGATCATGTTCACCATGGGATGACGGGAGGCCTTGGGGATTTCAAAAACTGATTGTTCTTTGGATAATATGAAATGCATGTTAGAATGAATGGATCAGGAAGGGGTCTCAAAGGCTTGAATAACATTGAATTGGGTGATAATGCCATAATGTCCCTTTTTAAGGAGTTTTTCCATACAATGTGAGTTGATGGTCTCGAGAGAACCTGTTATAATTCCTTAGAAAGCGTGGTGATGCTCAGTCTACTGGAATCTCATTCATAACTCCTTAAAATCCATGGTGATGGGCTCCAGTGTGTGTAACCATTCAACACCCACAACAATGTCACAACCACCCATTTCAATGGAAAACATGCGGGATTTCAAAGAGTAATCACCAATTTGAAGGTGCACATTTTCACAACAACCCCCATATTTCGTGGAACCTCCATTAGAAATCATGATCTGAAAGTTGTTCACTACATGGATATAGCAAGGTGTCTCTTCAACAACCCGTCAATGAATAAAGTTATGGGTGCTACCATCGTCAATTACCATAATGACTTTATGATGCTTAATGTAACCAATTAATTTAAGGGCTTGCAAAGCTGAAATAAAAAGCAAGGCATGTAGGGATATTTGAGCTTCCACATCTGGTTGATCATAGGAAGGAATGTCATCATCTGGATGAGGCAGAGGTTATCAAGGGAGAGAATCACCACCATCTTCTGAAATGTCCTCGAAAATGTCCATAAAAAGTCTTTTCTCTTTGCGTTTGTGCCTGGAAAAATATTTTGATCACAATTGTAGAAAAAGGCCTTTAAGTTTACATTCTGCCATTTCAACACAGGTTAATTTGTGGATATTGAGAGGAGGAGAGGGATTGGTGTGATGGGGATGGGGACTAAAGGATTTTCTTTTTTTAGCATTGACAACAAGTTGTGCTTCCCTATCTCTTTGAGTAGCTTCGATCCAAATGGTAGGGTGACCCATTAAGACTTGAGAAAAAAATTCTTCCTTCAGACCACTAATAAATAATTCTCAGAAGAAGGTATCAGATAGACCTTCAGTGTAGAAAGCAAGTTGCTCAAAAGCATAAATATAGTCTTCAATTGTACTTGATTGTTTAAGCTTCGTAAAGGAGCCCAAACGATGAGTATCAGGTTCAAAACATTCATAAAGATCAATGAAAAATTAAGTCCAAGCAATATAGCCTCTTTGGGAATTTTTATGACATTGCCATCGCTTGGGGTCTAAATACAATACACTGACACAAAGTTTCATTAAGTCATCGGTGATGCCATGTAGTGAAAAATAGTGTTCCATTTGGGTGACCAAGCCAGTGGGTTTGGAGCCATCAAATTTATTCAAATCCACTTTAGGAAGACAAGGATAAAAAAAAAAAGGTGCTAGAGTGGAACCCCATGGAATGGGATGATTCAAATCCCTCTTGGGGGAAGGGATGTTTCTCGGAGCAAGTGGCCATGAATTTATCAAAAAAGTTAGACATTTGTTCAGGTACTTTGTCTAGTTTGGTGAGATTGGCATTAACTATAGAAAGATAGTCATTAATTGTAGCAAAGTTTTCATCGGAAACAACTTGAACTTGTGCGAATTTGGTTTGCAAGTCATCACATAGATTTTCCAAGTTAGCAACATGGTTTACATAATCTTGGTTTTGGGTTGCCATTTGGATGGGGTGCATAAGGAGAAAAATGATTGGAGGGTGGGGCTAGGGATATGGATGCAATGTAATGGGGCCAATGGGTCCACATAAAAAGATTTATTGGAGAGTTGTATGAATGTGATCAATGCGGCTTTCTGGAGCTGTTAAAGATAAGCAATAGGTAATGGGGCAAGTTGGTCCACGTAAAAAATATTATAGAAGAGGGGGACCATTGCAACTAACACGATAAATGATTATATCAGTACAGGTCACAAATAAGGGTTAGTGGGATTGCTTTATACTCTCTCTTTTTTCCTTTTTTTACTCCTAGAGAGTTATACCCGTGTCTAAAGAATACCGCACTGACAGAATGTTCAAATTTTTGATATTGAAGATTCTATAGGAATTTCTTGAACTAGAAGTAGGAGAAGGGTTTCAAGTTACTTGAATGTTCATAATTTTAACACAACCCCTTGTTTTAGAGGTTTTCTGAATTGACAACGAGGAGTAGGGCTTTAAGGTTCTTAAGGACAAGGGAGTGCCCCGTGCTATAACTCCTTGATATATTTGCAGGGTCCAAAAATAATACTCAACCCAATATCTCCAGTTTCTAACTAAGGAGGTTCTAATGTACCCTTAGTGGTACTATATGATTACCCTGGTACTAGAGAGTAATCTTCTCAAGTGTTGTTCTCGATGCCATTATAACAGTCGGGTAGTTGAGTGGCTTATCTAAGGCTAGTTTGAGGACACCTACATGACTTCTAATATACCCAAGGGTACATGGAAGTGAATTCTGTATACAAGTGTTGTCTGATGTGATACTATTCGAAGGGGTACCAACATGGGTTACAAGGGTTTCCAACCAAGTGAAACCTCCTATATTTCTTATATGTATGCTTACCCGATTGCAAGTTTACCCACTTAACAATATATCTCTCTGTTATTTATAAACATCAGAACACGTCTCTAGCATAAAAAAATTACTCTAAAAAATGTGCCAGGAAAGTGTTGTTATACCACTTGTGACGTGCCAAACATAAACATTCAAATAAAAAATTATAGATATTACTCAAGTATATTGTAGAAAGAAATAGAATTGCAAATACAATGGACAATATGAACCGCAATATTATATCTTTATTGATATGGAAGCAATGTTCACTTGCCTCTTCGAGGGGGAAACTGATTTGGATTTTATGAGCAGAACAAAATGAATACATAATATTAAAAGATGCTTAATACAGAATAACAGAGATACAATAAAATTGGTTTTCTATTCAATAAGGAAATACGCTGAAACTGTAAAATGCAGTGGAAAACAAGCTTGTTGGAATGGTGGCGACTTATCTCTGAGAAGAGATGTGACGACTGTGCTCATTTGCAAGAAGATCATTACAATGAGTCTCTGAAGGCATTTTTACAATAAATAGGAATTTCAAAAACCCTATACATCCAAAAACCTAACCATAGGAGATGAAGCGCCAAAAGTCATGTGGGTCTCGTTTAGGTAAGTTAGTACATCAACTTCCTGGGGTCATAACTTTTGCATACAATCTTCGTTTTAGGCGCACGTTAGCCCATTGGAAAGGTCTAACCAAGAAGAATTTTTTTTGATTCGTTGAGGTTTGTGCCTTTTCCAATCACTTGGGCCCCAAATCCCCAAAAAACGTCGTTTAGGGCCTCAAAACGACCCCAGAAGTTTGGAACCTGAAAAACTGCCAAGGTGGAAAACTGTTTTTCGAGACAGTAGAATAGGTGAGTGGCCACTGATATCCACCTAGATCAATCCGTCCTCAGGAAGAAATGGTCTACATTGCATTGATTTCCCCCATCATATGAGGAAATTTCTATTAAATTTGGCCACGGGTGAGCCACTTGCCTTGGTGCAGGAGCTGCCCTGCTTTGACGACCTGATAAAGTTCGATCCTTTGCTGTTGAGTGCCCTTGATGTGTGTGTCGACAATATGATCATTGGATTCTTGTTGCATACAGTCAGGTTTGATCTTAGTTGGTGTCAATTGCTTTGTTATCTCTGAGGTGTCCAATAATGGTGGGAAATATGGTTGAAGGAGAGCCATGTTGAAGACTGGGTGCAAACCAAGGAAAGGGGAATGTTGAGCTCAAAATCATTGTCACCCACAACCTTGGTGATAGTGTACGACCTATAACAGAGTGGGCGAAACTTCCTATGGGGCCTTGTAAGGCGTTCTTTCTGCAAGTGCAACCAAACTTTGTCGCCCCCTTGAAACTTATGTGGCACCCAATGTTGATCATGCCGTTGCTTGTACTTGGCATTAGAATTCTGTAGAATATCATGAACCTGTTAGTGGATGTGCTAGATCCGCTCAATGAACCGAGTGGCTTTGTCAGCTTCTAGTGGAGCAGGGGATGAGTCGATCGAGGTGGTCTCCAGGGGTAGTGCAACATCCATGGGGCCCAATGGTTGGATCTCAGCCCCACCTGAAAGGGGCTGTGACTAGTTGAGCTTTGTAGGGCTCGGTTGGAGCTATGCTAGACATAGGGAAGACTTTCATCCCATGTGTGGGGGTGTTTTGAATTGTACATGTGTAGGATATGTAGGATCATTTGATTAACGACCTCAGTTTGGCCATCTGTCTGGGGATGGAAGGCAGTGGATTTGGTGAGCTTGGTATCCAACAATGACCAGATGATCGACCAGAATATGTTGAGGAACCGTCTGTCACAGTTTGAGATAATGGTTTGTGGGATCCCAAAATGTACCCATACTCGTTCAAAGAAGATATTGGCAGTGGCTTCTACTGCGATGTTCTTCTTGCAGGCAGCTAGAATCGCCATCTTGGAAAAGCGATCAACAACCACGGAACACAGTCATTTCCCCTCATGGTGGAAGGGAGGCTCGACATGTAGTCCATTGAGATGGATTCCCATGGTCGTTCAGGACTAGGCAGAGGGGTGTACATGCCCCGTTTCTTATTGGTCAGTTTGGAAATAGCGTAGGCAGTGCAAGACCTGATATGCTTGTCGACATCCTATCGAAGTTTCGGCCAGTAGAAATGTTTCTGCAGCATTGCCATTATCTTTTCGATGCCAAAGTGTCTTTCCACCCGACTATATTAAGCTTCCAAAATTAGCTTTGCGTGCTTGCTTGATGGAAGATGATTGGAGGGTGGGGCTAGGGATATGGATGCAATGTAATGGGGCCAATGGGTCCACACAAAAATATTTATTGGAGAGTTGTATGAATGTGATCAATGCGGCTTTCTGGAGCTGTTAAAGATAAGCAATAAGTAATGGGGTGAGTTGGTCCACGTAAAAAATATTATAGAAGAGGGGGACCATTGCAACCAACACAATAAATGATTATATCAATATAGGTCACAAATAAGGGTGTTAGTGGGACTTCTTTATACTCTCTCTTTTTTCCCTTTTTTTACTCCTAGAGAGTTATACTCGTGTCTAAAGAATACCGCACTGACAGAATGTTCAAATTTTTGATATTGAAGATTCTATAGGAATTTCTTGAACTAGAAGTAGGAGCAGGATTTCAAGTTACTTGAATGTTCATAATTTTAACACAGCCCCCTGTTTTAGAGGTTTTCTGAATTGACAACAAGGAGTATGGATTTAAGGTTCTTAAGGACAAGGGAGTGCCCCGTGCTATAACTCCTTGATATATTTGCAGGGTCCAACAATAATACTCAACACAATATCTCTGGTTTCTAACTAAGGAGGTTCTAATGTACCCTTAGTGGTACTATATGATTACCCCGGTACTAGAGAGTAATCTTCTCAA
The DNA here is from genome assembly GCA_010110895.2 of Picea sitchensis. Taxonomy (NCBI): domain Eukaryota; kingdom Viridiplantae; phylum Streptophyta; class Pinopsida; order Pinales; family Pinaceae; genus Picea; species Picea sitchensis. The sequence goes on along the minus strand of SNQJ01S0176647.1, from coordinate 17,160 downwards.
GTGTTGTTATCGATGCCATTATAACAGTCAGGTAGTCGAGTGGCTTATCTAAGGCTAGTTTGAGGACACCTACGTGACTTCTGATATACCCAAGGGTACATGGAAGTGAATTATGTATACAAGTGTTGTCTAATGTGATACTATTCGAAGGGGTTCCAACATGGGTTACAAGGGTTTCCAACCAAGTGAAACCTCCTATATTTCTTATATGTATGCTTACCCGATTGCAAGTTTACCCACTTAACAATATATCTCTCTATTATTTATAAACATCAGAACACGTCTCTAGCATAAAAAAATTACTCTAAAAAATGTGCCAGGAAAGTGTTGTTATACCACTTGTGACGTGCCAAACATAAACATTCAAATAAAAAATTATAGATATTACTCAAGTATATTGTAGAAAGAAATAGAATTGCAAATACAATGGACAATATGAACCACAATATTCTATCTTTATTGATATGGAAGCAATGTTCACTTGCCTCTTCGAGGGGGAAACTGATCTGGATTTTATGAGCAGAACAAAATGAATACAGAATATTAAAATATGCTTAATACAGAATAACAGAGATACAGTAAAATTGGTTTTCTATTCAATAAGGAAATACGCTGAAACTGTAAAATGCAGTGGAAAACAAGCTTGTTGGAATGGTGGCGACTTATCTCTGAGAAGAGATACGACGACTGCGCTCATTTGCAACAAGATCATTACAATGAGTCTCTGAAGGCCTTTTTACAATAAATAGGAATTTCAAAAACCCTATACATCCAAAAACCTAACCCTAGGAGATGAAGCGCCAAAAGTCATGTGGGCCTCGTTTAGGTAAGTTAGTACATCAACTTCCTGGGGTCGTAAATTTTGCATACAATCTTCATTTTAGGCGCACGATAGCCCATTAGAAAGGTCTAACCGAGAAGAACAATTTTTGATTCGTTGAGGTTTGTGCCTTTTCTAATCACCTGGGCCCCAAATCCCCAAAAAATGTCGTTTAGGGCCTCAAAATGACCTCGGAAGTTTGGAACCCGAAAAACTATCTAAAAATTGCCAAGGTGGAAAACTATTTTTTGAGCCAGTGGAATAGGTGAGTGGCCACTGATATCCACCTGGATCAATCCTCCCTCAGGAAGAAATGGTCTCCATTGAGTTGATTTCCCCCATCAGATGAGGAAATTTCTGTTGAATTTGGCCACGAGTGAGCCACTTGCCTTGGTGCAGAAGTTGCCCTGCTTTGACGACCCGATAAAGTTCGATCCTTTGTTGTCGAGTGACCTTGATGTGTGTGTCGACAATATGATCATTAGATTCTTGTTGCATGCAGTCAGGGTTGATCTTAGTTGGTGTCAACTGCTCTGCTATCTCTGAGGTATCCAATAATGGTGAGAAATATGGTCGAAGGAGAGCCACGTTGAAGACTGGGTGTAGGCCAAGGAAAGGAGGAATGTTGAGCTCAAAATCATTGACACCCACAACCTTGGAGATAGTGTATGACCTATAACAGAGTGGGAAAAGCTTCCTATGGGGCCCTATAAGGCATTCTTTCTGCAAGTGCAACCAAACTTTGTCGCCCCCTTGAAACTTATGTGGCACCCGATGTTGATCATGGCGCTGCTTGTACTTGGCATTAGAATTTTGTACAATATCCTGAACCTGTTGGTGGATGTGCTAGATCCACTCAATGAACCAGGTGGCTTTGTCAGCTTCTGGTGGAGTAGGGGACGAGTCGATTGAGGTGGTCTCTAGGGGTAGTGCAACATCCATGGGGCCCAATGGTTGGATGCCAACCCCACCTGAAAGGGGCTGTGACCAGTTGAGCTATGTAGGGCTCAGTTGTAGCTATGCTAGACATAGGGAAGACTCTCATCCCATGTGTGGGGGTGTTTTGAATTGTACATGTGTAGGATATGTAAGATCATCTGATTAACGACCTCAGTTTGGCCATCTGTCTGGGGATGGAAGGCAGTGGATTTGGTGAGCTTGGTATCCAACAATGACCAGAGGATCGACTAGAATGTGCTGAGGAATCATCTGTCATAGTCTGAGATAATCGTTTGTGGGATCCCAAAATGTACCCATACTCGTTCAAAGAAGAGATTGGCAGTGGCTTTTGTTGTGATGTTTTTCTTGCAGGCAGCTAGAATCACCATCTTGGAAAAGCGATCAACAACCACATAACACAGTCATTTCCCCTCATGGTGGAAGGGAGGCCCGACATGTAGTCCATTGAGATGGATTCCCACGGCTTGTCAGGAGTAGGCAGAGGGGTGTACATGCCCTATTTCTTATTGGTGAGATTGGAAATAGTGCAGGCAGTGCAGGACCTGATATACTTGTCGAAATCCTATCGAAGTTTCGGCCAGTAGAAATGTTTTTGCAACACTGCCATTATCTTTTCGATGCCAAAGTGTCTTTCCACCCGACTATATTGAGCTTCCAAAATCAGCTTTGCGTGATCGCTTGATGGAACGTAGAGATGGCCCAGATGACGCAACAACCTGTTCTGAAGATGGAAATTAGTGACCACTGAGTTGGTGCCCAACATTTGGTAGGTGGTGGAGAAGTCAGGGTCTGTCTCGTAGAGGCGGGGCCATCTGGAGGTATCGTGGCAGCAAGAGTCTAGCACCATGGTGAGTGCCGCGACTGGAGGTCGGCTGAGGCAATCAACAACTCGGTTGGTACTTCCTGTTTTATACTTAATGTTGAGGTGGAAATGTTGTAAGTATGTGGACCACTTCTGATGGTGGTCATTCTAAAATTTGCCTTGGGTCTGCATGAATTGTAGTGGCTTGTGATTAGTGTGGATGACCGTCTCCTTGCCAAGAATGTAATGTCTCCACTCGCGGCAGGCTTGCATAATGGATTACATTTCTTTGTCGTAAGTAGGGTAGTTATGGACAAAATCTGATAGTATCTCACTGTGATACGCCACGGGGTGGTCGTGTTGAGTGAGAACGACGCCCACAACATAGTCTGAAGCATTTGTCTCAATCTCAAAGGGATGTTGCAGGTCTGGTAATGAAAGTAATGGGGATGAGCAAAAACGCTTCTTCAAGTCATTGAAGGCTTTTTGTTGGGACATGCCCCACACAAATGTTTCCTTACTGCCACCCCTGGTTACTTGGCTAAGGGCCCATGTGATATGAGAGAATCCCAACACGAACCTGCGGTAGAAATTGGCGAGGCCCAAGAAGCTCTGAAGTTTAGTGAGTGTGGTTGGGGATGGCTAGTCACGGATGACCCGGATCTTGGCTAGATCCATATGCACACCATGCTGATCAATGATGTATCCTAAGTAATGGACCCTGTCCATGGCAAAGGAGAATTTTTCCAAGTTTGCATAACGTTTTTGGTGCCGCGGGGTGTGGAGAACTTGTTGAATGTGTTGCAAGTGTTCCACCCAAGTCTTGATGTAGATGAGGATGTCATCCAGATACACCACTACAAAAGTATTGGTTAAATTTCATAGGATATCGTCCATCATCCTTATAAAAGTTGTTGGAGCATTTGTCAAACCAAAGGGCATGACCAACCATTGAAAAATACCTTCTTTTGACTTGAAGGCGGCCTTCCATACATCTGTTTGTTCTATTGGGACCTAGTGGTAGCTATAATTCAGATCAATCTTATTAAAGTATTTGTCCCCCTTTAGCTGATCATGGAGGTCATCGATTTAGGGAATCAGGTATCGGTTTCGGACTATGATTTTATTTAGGGCCTGATAATCAATGCAAAGTCTCTGGGGCTCGTCTTTCTTCTGCACCAACACAAATGGGCTCCCACAAGGTGATGCGCTGGGACGGATCTGCCCCTTGTGGAGCAATTCTTGGATTTGCCTCTTGATCTCCTTGTTTTCTAATAAAGAGTGACGGTAGACTGGCCCATTGGGTAGCGGTGCGTCTGGAGTCAGATCGATGGGATGCTTGACCTGGAAGTGTATAGGTACCCCGATAGGAGAGGAGAAGATATCTGAGTATTTTTCCATGACCTTATCCACTTGCTTCTGTTGTGTGGAGAGATCGGTCGCGAAGTCCCTAGATGTGGCTGCGATCTTTTGCTCACTCTGAGAGTGAATCACGAAGAAGACAAATTTCCTGGTCTGAGAGATGACCTTCCTGCATTTCTTGGTAGAGATCAAGGAAATAGCACTAGGAGGGACTGCCTCGGGTATCCTGTACAATTTCATGTTCAAAGTAATAATAACACTACAAGTCCTAGACTTATATACAACAATACGTTTCCATAAATAAGGTTGGCCCAAAAGAACATTGCAAACTTAGAGAGGAGTAATATCACACAATACCTCATCTTTGAAGGGCTTGATGTCGTACAACAGTCGACACTGTTGGTTGACGCGAAGATCGCTTCCTTGGCGGATCCATCCAATGGTGTAGGGTTGTGGGTGTGGTGTTGTTGGTAGGTCCAGACGCTTCATGACCTCTGCTGAGATGAGGTTCTTTTGTCTACCACTATCAACGATAAAGTGCAGCGGGCTGCCTTTTACCCACATCTATGAATGGAAGAGGTGCTCACCTTCTTCTGGCTCGTCTGGTTCACCAGGCTAGAGCTTAGTGGTAGCAATGGTGGCACTAAGTTATGTGTCAATGATACTTCTTCCCCTTTTTGATTTTGACTCAGAGTCAGAACTTGCATCTGATTCAGAGGCTTTCACTTAGGTCACCAGTGACTGCTTTGAGCAACAATCAACGGTGTTATGCCAAGGGATATTATGCCGATGTCCTTATTTGCTTGCGGATTGGACTGGTTGTCCTGATACTGTTAATCTTTGCTCTATCCTTTGCTCTATGGGTTGGGGCTGTCCTTTCCTGTCTTTTGCTGTGAGCGGTTCCCAGGCCCAAATTGTCGCGTCTTTTGTTTGAGCTTATGCTCGATTTTGACGACATATCGGTAGGTCGTGCCCAAGGATGAGATGTCTAGAAATTCCATTTCGGACTGGATGTATCTATGCAGAGCACCACGATACTTGAGCACCAGATGTTGCTCTGAATCTTTGATACCCAACTTGGTGCGCAAGGTATGGAAGATATTTGTGAACTCTGGCACTGCTTGGTCTCTTTCTTGTCGCAGTGTGGTCCATTTGGTATACAAGTCGTCATAACTTCCAACATGGTAGTATTTTTCCTTAATAACATCCCTGAAGGATTCCCAAGTGGCCGCGACTGTAAATAATGAGAGTCCCTCTGTTTCCTTTTGATCATAGAAAGTTTCCCACCAATCTTTGACATGGGGAATGACTTTGAGGAGCACAAAAGTAATCTTTTCTCTATTTGAATAGCCATGGACAGAAAAATACCCTTCTAGTAGATTCAACCACTTGTCTACAACATCTGCATCTATCTGAACTTCAAATATAGGAATATCGAAGTTGATTTGTACCTTGAAGGGGGCGGCACCTCCGCTCGAGGAAGATGCATCACCTGTTGGTAGCCGCTGAAGGATTTGTGTGAAACTGTCCATCATCTCGTTCCTTTGTTTCATGAGGGATTCCTCAAGCAAAATTTTGAAAGGATCTCCTGTCCCATCATCTTTCTTTTCTCTTACCACGAGAGGTCGCTTGGGCATGCGAGAGATTTTTTCCTCAAGAGAAACAAGCTCGAGACCCAATTCTTTGTACCCTGACCTTGTTGGGGTCATGCATTAAGACGACAAGGAGCAGACCACTCTAATGCTTAAAATATGCTTAACACATAATAATAGAGATACAGTAAAATTGGTTTTCTATTCAATAAGGAAATACACTGAAACTGTAAAATGCAGTGGAAAACAAGCTTGTTGGAATGGTGGCGGCTTATCTCTGAGAAGAGATGTGACGGTTGTGCTCATTTGCAAGAAGATCATTACAATGAGGCTCTAAAGGCCCTTTTACAATAAACGAGAATGTCAAAAACCCTAGACATCCAAAAACCTAACCCTAGGAGATGAAGCGCCAAAAGTCATGTGGGCCCCGTTTAAGTAAGTCAATACATCAACTTCCCGGGGTCGTAACTTTTGCATATGATCTCCATTTTAGGCGCACGATATCCCATTGGAAAGATATAACCGAGAAGAACGATTTTCGATTGGCCCAAGTTAGTGCCAATATTAGGCACCTGGGTCCCAATTTCCCAAAAAACGTCATTTAGGGCCTCAAAACGGCTTCAAAAGTTTGGAACCTGAAAAACTGCGAAGGTGGAAAATTGTTTTTCGAGCCAGTGGAATAGGTGGGTGGCCACCGATATCCATCTGGATCAAAAACTTCCAGTAGAGTAGAGCTCAGATTACAAATTATTTCCAGGACATCTTTTACAATGCTTCAACATCTTTATATAGTACTTTATAGCCCCTAAGAATATTCTAGAGAAGGAATTGTCTAGTAGGCATAACCTTATCGTAAGCCTTCTTATAATAATTGTGTTCACACTACTACATAGGCCTTATTTACTAATGATGGCCTCCATACATAGAAATACATAGTAATTTATCTACTAGGAGTTTAGGGAGGTTAGGACCCTAACATTGTGTTACTTGTTTGAAAATATTTCTCCATGAGAATAACTAGGGAAAACAGTGTTTGGAGCTTGCAAATGTTGAATTGAGTGCTTCAATTACTAGATTGAAAGGAAGTTAGAGTATTTGGGTAGTTTATGGAGGTGTAACTGAATAAGTGCTTGAATTTCAGAGTTAGCTCTATGAAAATTTTGTGAAAATGTAATTTGTAGGCTAAGTGTTTGACAAAATGTCCATCGGGAGAAAGGAATATATAGAGCCACAACTTCTAGCTCAAATGCCCAAATTCGATATGGGTGTAGTCATTGGAAGGTTAAATCAAAGGGAAATAATTTTCATGGCTTAGATAATGGAGAAATGATTTAGAATTCTTCAGAACTTGAGAAGAAAGAGGGCAATAGCCTTGAATTGATAAAACTAATGAAATACATAATTACCGACATTTGAAAGAAAATGTTATATACTTGGAATTGAGATGTATCTAATAGTTTTGTTAGAATGCACACTTCTTCAGAGCCATATCTATAACAAGGATAAGTAAATAACATAATTGAAGAACATTAATGAAGAGGAGACATGGAATATCGACAAAGACCTGGAATCCATGAAGAAGAAGTTAGAGGCATGGATATCAATGTAGAAGAGACATAATCTAACGAGCATAGAAAGATAATGGAGTCATTAGAGTTGGTAGAAACTATAAGGAGATTGAATATGGAGGTGCATATTTGTAGAGATGATAATGAGAGGATGATGAAAGCTCAAGAGGAGAAGAATCATTTGAACACTCGGTTACTACATAGCTTAAATCATTTGCAAGAGAAAATGAAGAATGGATCAAGTTCAAGGTATGAGGAAGGAGGAAGATTCCATTCAAGAAGATGAAATCATGGAAGATCCCATCACTAAAGAAGTGCTACAAGAAATTGAACACATCAATAATCACTAGCACATTCAATGAGGGAGACATATGCATTTGAAGAATCATAGAGCAACCTAGAAGTGTCCCCATTTAGACATCAAAGGAGAAGGTATGGGAAAAACTAGTTGCAGTGAAAATTTAGGAAGATCTGGCCACCAACCTTTGATGGTGATTTTTTTTTGGAGAGAATAATGAAGGTTGGTTGTTAGGGATAATAAAGTACTTTCAGCTATACAACTAATCATCGAATATAGAAGCCAAAATTGGTATATAAAACCTACATGGAAAAGCTTCTATTTGGTGGGACCAACCAATGCAAGTAAAGTACATCGATGGGAAGATAGTTTCTTGGAATCATTTCAAAAAGTGTTTCCAACAAAAATATATTTTTGAACAATACTATGACAAGGAGATGTAAGAATTTTTTGAACTCAAGTTGGGATTATGACGATGTAAGAATATGAAAACAAGTTTTTGGACATATTCAGGTATGTTAGTTGTATGAAAGATGAGAAGGCAAAGATATAGATATTCCTAAGTGG
>SNQJ01S0176646.1:12094-32021 GCA_010110895.2 Picea sitchensis | reverse complement strand
GAAAGAAGGAGTTTTAGTGTGCTTTGAGGGAGGACTCTTCCTTGAGGCAATCCCAACAAAACCCTAGAAGCCAAACCTGCAAAACTTGACAAGATATGATGCATACAAGAAGATAATATGGCTGAATATGCTAACAAAATGAAATACTTGCACCCTATTAGCAAACCCACATATATAGATCTACAATAATACTCGTTGTTAGATCTACCCAAGTAAAACACTTTACCCAAGAATCTAATCTATGCAACCATCATACCAAATTCACAATATTACCTCATGTGTAAGCAAGAACAAGAATACTTGTTGCTCTTCCAATATCCTCCAAAGTTTCTCTTTTATTACTCAAAAATGGATCTTGGAGAAATACTTGCTCCAAAATCCTAAGAGCCAAAGAATGGATGAAAGATGGACAAGAAAGAGAGAGAGAGTGGTGAAAATAAAGTAGCATAACAATAGCTGAAGATATGTTGACGAGGGAGTGAGAAAAGGGATCTATTTATACTTGGAGGGGCAAACCTACCTCCCTTGGATCAATGCCAAGTGTCCACCACCAAGCACAAGATGAGATCCCAAGGAGGGGGGTGCACTATCTAGGGTTTGAGACATGGATCAATGAGGTGGAAGGGTTATGGAGTGTGGGGATCAAGCAAATAGGGATGTGGGAGGCTAGGAAAGGCGTGCTACCTAAGAGAAGGGGCCCCAACTCAACAAAAATGAATTTTCTAGAGTCTTCCACATGAAGGGGGGCGTAACTCCTCTAGGGGGGCGCACCACTTAGGGTTTTAGCAAGGAGTGGAAGGGAATAAATGAAAGGAGGGGAGTGGGGCTAGGCTAGAAGGTGACGTGGAGGGTGAGGGAAGGCATACCACACAAGAGAGGGGTCCACCACCCCTTCTAGATTGGGCGCACCATTTAGGGTTTGAGACGTGGATCAATGAGGTGGATGGGTTATGGAGTGTGGGGATCAAGCAGAGAGGGATGTGGGAGGCTAGGAAAAGCGTGCCACATGATAGAAGGGGCCCCAACTCATAAAAACGAATTTTCTAGAGTTTTCCAATGAATGGACCTAGGGGTGCACCACTTAGTTTTAGCAAGGAGGGAAGGGAATAAAATGTGAGGGAAGGGAGTGGAGCCAAGCTACAAGGTGATGGAGGGTGAGGGAAGAAGCGCAAGCCATTAAGAGAGAGAGGGAACCAACCTTCTGCTTACAACGCTTCACCAACAAGGGGGGGCTTAAGGGTTTGAGTGAGTTGAGGGTGAGGGGGCCTAAAGTGCTGGAAAAGGCTGGGTAGGTTTAGGCCAGGGAAACATCTCTCTCATCATTTTTCCACCTTTTACATCATCCTTTTTATCCTCCATTGTCACAAAATACATTTTGTTATAAACATGATCTAGTATTTAAAATTGTTGTTTTGACTTTATCGACACTCTGTGGATGAACCCATATGTTGTTCGATCGAGTTTGTAAAATCTCATTAGCAAGTGTTCACTCCATGCTGGAGCACAAATAACTCCTATCAAAAGTCCAAGGACTAGGTTTTACAATTCTTGCTAAAAAATAATTAATTAATTAAATAATTAAACCCTCCAAACTTAGAGAAATTTAATTAAAATTAATTAATTAAAAACTAATTTTGTATCTCCTCAATGGAATTCACAGACTTTCTAGATAAATAGAGAAATATTTTACATCATCCCTAAACAATAGTTACTGTGTGAGGATAAGCTCATTAGAGCGCCTTTCACCACTTTGTATGAATTATTGCAAGTGTGAGGAAAATCAAGGAAATCAATAAGGTTGAAAAGCCTAATTGATAACCCGAGGATAAAACCCTCGGTGAAAGGAACTCCCAATGAACCCTGTTGACCTACCAGCCCAAAATAATCCCATCGCCATGAAGATAATGGTCAGATGCATATTTGATGAAGACAGCTTTGGTTCTACTGGGTATCTCGAGAATTCCCATCATCAAATTTTGTAAATGGAATGTATTCTCAAGGCAGGTTAATAATGTATTAAGTCCGCATGGATCATAGTTAGGTCAGCATCTTTGGGTGATCCATTAGGGAGTCTCTTTCATCTGGTTTTTATCTCAAAGTTGGCTCACCCATGCTCCCTGGTCACTTCCCTTTGAGTTTTTCCCTCCATTGACTTCCCTCCAAAGTGGTGGAAGGCCTGTGGTGTCATTCTTTGTAACTTTGTTTAGGAATGTTGTAAAATGACCATGCCAAAGGTCTCAAGTTTCATGAATTTCATTTGAGTCTAGATAGGTTTTTTTTAATTAATTAATTATTTTTTGAGCTTATAATGTAAAACTGCCTTGGGGATTTTGATAGGGCAAGTATTTGTGCTCAAAAGAAATGGAATAGCACCCCTACACCCATAGACCAAGTTTCAAATCAGTCGAACAAGTTTTGCTAGAATTTGTCCACCCAGAGTGTCAATCAAACTAAAACAACAATTTTAATTATTAAAATTGACATTAGTCAAATGTCAAAATCATTGTAATTGTGAGTTAGTGAGTGAGTGTAAGGTGGAAAGTGGCAAGTTGTGGATCCTCCTGCAATCACCAAACCCTTCCCAACTCTTTTCCCCTAAACTTAATTCAACCTCTTAATTCACTCTTTCAACTTTCTCACTTGCCCTTACAAAACGACCACTAACTACCAAATCCCCCAAATCTAGCCTTTGGGAACTCAAGAGACACTCCACACATGTGGAGCGCCCCCTAGACATATGCTAAAACCCTAGACCTACCAAAACCCTAACTCTATACCTAAATTAAACTCTCATACTCAACCTCACTCTCCTTGTTGTGCACTCTTTGCTGGGAAGTTGTTAACTCACTCCAAAATTTAATCCATATACTATTTCAAGCTATTATGGCCCTCCTCTTTTGCTCAGTGTTTCCTTTTAGGAAGGTTAAACCACCTATCCAACCCTTCCACCTCACCTCTCATCATTGCATGAGTAAAACCCTAGCTTGGGCTCTCTTAGAGATGTGTGCTCTAGCTCTGATTTTGACACTTGGAGCTCATCCAAGTCACTTCTTTTGACCTCTAGAGGTATAGAGAGAACCCTTCCTCACTTTTTTCCCTCACCATCTTTGAGCTGGCTGTTATGCTATCTAATTCTTGCCATCTTCTTGCTTCTGCCAACTTCCACTCACTCATTGCTCCTGGGATTTTTGAGCAATTAGTTGCCCAATCTTTTCATTCATTGATTAATAAAGAAAGCTTTGGAGGAGACATTTGGATTATTGAGATGGTCTGTAATCAAATATGAGGTGATTTTGTTCCTTACTCATTTTGTGATCTATATGCATGTATCTTTTATAAATTAGTTTGTTAAAGTAGATCAAATAGACAATAGGTGTTGATGATCTATGTATTGTGATTAGATAGGGTTAAGAATTAGTTCGCTTTCTTTATAATTAACTCATTCATACTATGTCGCCATAGATTCACATCATGGTTTGTTATGCCTGTCTCACAGTTTAGGGTTTGGAAGAGACTTTAGAGCATTTCAACCTCGGTTGCTCAAACTCCTACTGCTCTTTAGATCTGATTTCATTATATCATTCCATATCATTTTCTGTAGCTTTTCTAACTCTTAGATAGGTCACAAATCAATTTTTATTATCATATCTCTTTGTTGGAAATTTCTGCATACAATGTAAATTTCGTTGTAAAAGTTGGTGTTTTTGTAAAGATTTCCAAAGAAGCTTGTTGTTTTTGCAAGACAACGACATATTTTGAAGGTACAAGTTGTATACAACACCTTGGAGGCTTCCAAACTCATTCTTCTTGGTTTGGGCAACATCTCTCCTCTTTTCTCTTTTCTAAATTTCTCTGCAATTTTCTAAGTCTTTGAGCTCTTAAAATCAAATCTAACTTTAGATTAGCTTTATCTTTGTGTTCATATAACTTAGCTTAACTCTTATTTGTTATTACATTAATAAGCAATCTCTGGGACAACGGAGGCTTGCCACCACTTTGACCATTGTAGTGGTGTTTTCTATTCAAGTTCTTTCATTTATGTTCAATAAAATAAACATAATGTTTGCTAGCAATGCTAAGATAGTTCTCAAGCCTCGAGGAGGCAGGTCACACTGTCTAGTCTCTTTCATGTATGTGGAAGACATAAGACTAAAACCTCCTTTTCCAGGCAAGTTTATCTTAGTAGTGTTAGCTTCACTTGCCTACATCTTGGGGGAGTCATCTCAAAAATCGCCTTGGCCTAAGGGAATTAACTTGTGGTGATTTTCTTGCTTAGAAGTTGATCATATCTTAGTTATTTTTTCATTTACAAGTTCATTTCTTTAAAAATCTTTCATATGCTTTTTCTTTTCATGCTAAATGGTTAGATGACTTGGATATAGTTTAAATGCTTTGGATCTCTTGCTTCTAAGTTATTTGGCTAATTTCTAAGTGCATATGAAGTAAAAATATTCTAGAGATCTCATTTGTTAGCTAAGTTTACTTGTCTTTTAAAGTTATTTCACTCTAGTAACTTAGCATAACTCTTATGTGATATTGGTTAAGTTTCAAATCTACATTGGATACACACACTTAAGCTCTCACTACCAGTGTATCACTAACCTCAATGTCTAACACCCTTTTGCTCACGGCCTGCCTCATTTTGGTGCTCACGGCCTCACTCACTAAGTTCACGGCCTAGTCACTTAGCTCTCAATGCCTAGTTGTTTGTTTATAGCACATCACACATCATATATCTTGGGTTTAATGCTTCACATGTTCATGGTTTAAAATGCTCACATTTCTCTAAGGGTTTAACACACAATATTTAGAAGTTACACTTATGATGATGCTTTCTTATGTTTTAGACATGATGGTTTAACACTTATGCTCATGGCCTAATTCATTTTTTTTTTTTTTTTAAAGTTTATCACACTCCTTAACACATTGCAAAGGTCTCTCATCACCTTTACATGTTCATGGTTTAATCATTTAAGTGCTCAAAGTTTTATCTCAAGTAACATTACATGTGATGATTTATGGTCTTACGAATTTTAATATCTTTCAATTTCCTTTCATGTGATGCTATCTCAAATGGTTTAAACATTGTGCTATACACATTGTTATATCTCATGATGTTGATGGTAGATTACATATTTTCAAGCACTGCTTATACACTTTGCTCACGGCCACATACTTAAAAAAGCTTAAAATAAAGTGCTTTAAAACTCTTTTAAAATACACCTGCATTAATCTTAAAAGACCCACCTGAGGGTCCTAAAACACTTAGCAACATTTAAGGGATCTCTAACAACTTTTTCCATCATCTAAAATCTGGTAAGAGGGATAGTCTTAGGGGGAAGTGGCTGGGACTCATTCCAAGATTTCTCATGGGGAGATCCCTTCTTTGACTACTTCTTATTGTGGTGGTGACTCGTATTTACCTTGTGCTTGTGGGTCAGACCTCGAGTCTCCAAGATCTCTGAGCACCGGCAAAACATTTGGTGGAACTGTGGCTGTGAGAATAACACATCTAGCTTAGGGGTGGGAAACTTAAAATTCTTTTAAGAAATCACACTTTGCTGCATAGATCACCTTTGTATGTTTGGGGAGAAGAGATGTAATATTAGGAAAACATCTTTGGTGATAAGCTTTAATTGTGTTATCTATGTTATATGCAACTCTAATGGTTAAATGTTTCCTATGCTTAGGTGAATACTTGGTTAAAGCATTTCTGGATTTATCTTGTTAATAAATCTATTTTGGTATGGATAAAGTAAGTGATTGAGTATCCCACTTGGGGAGCATCACTTACTTTAATCCTTAAATGCTTGAGTGGATAGATTGCCAATGAAGGGCCCATGAGTAAGTGCCACTAAAGGTTTATCTATGATGTGAGTTGTTTGTATCTTTCATTTCTTGTACATCTTAAGGCTTCATTTGTATATCTTGTGTCTATTTGATGTGCATTAGTAACTAATCTGTAAATCTTGTAAACTTGGTAACACTCTAATTGGTCTTTGTATAGTTATAATTTGGTTTGGGGTAATGAAGATTTAATTGTAATACTTTTGTAATTAAACCACCCCAAAAACATAGTTGACCCCACTTGCCAAACCCAGGGTAATTAGTCTTAGCTGGACTTTAGGAAAGGGTTGCTTCTCATCAGATCTAGACTTGCAATTGCATTTCACGCTATTCATATTAGGCTAATTTCCTTTGAACCTTTAACAAATGGAAATTAACTCCTAGAACACATAGTTTTAAAATTAACTTAGCAACTTAGGGACTGATTCCCCTTGGCTTCCCTAGAGTAAGCCTAGAAGGAAGAAGGTTCCAGTCAAGGTGACAAAGCAGGGAATGGAACTGACATTAGGTTCTGAGGGCAATACCTAAGTGAGCAGATTTCCTAGCTCTCACGCTTGCAAGTGTGCATTAGGATCTAAATGAACTCCGATCCCAAGGTCACTGACCTAAATATGACCCATGCACCTATTACATTATTAACCTACTTGTAAGTACAAATTCCTATTTACAAAAAGAAGTTTTGGGGCCAAAAATGCCCTGTAAAACAAAAAGTCTTCACAAATGAGCATCTGATGATGCATCTCTTCATTGATGGAGTTGACCCCCAGTTGGATAAAGTGTCAATAAAATAATTAAAAGTCAAGTAAATCCTCCTGCTAGCAAGTATTGAATTCCCTCTTCTCCCCTTTCTCTGTTGTAAGTGCTTCCAAGAGAATCTCTAGGACTTGTATCACTTCTGTGCCAAATTAAAATTCTATGCTAATTTAGTTTCATTACACCTAAGAAAGAGTCACAATCCAACCATCCTATATCAAGACTAATTTAATTGTTTTCTTGTTTTCAAAGATTGCTTTTCATTTTAGTTGTCTCACTTGTCCTTAAGACAAGGTTGTGTGTGCATTAGGATTAGTTTCCTTTCAAGTTCTTTATTCTTTATCGATTGCCTACACCTAGGAAAGAGCTTTTGGGTTTCAACCATCCTATATTGTAAGGCTAGGAATTTAGTGGTGGTATATTGCTTCTAGTGCTTGTGTTTCATTTGATATCTTTAGATCTTAGAAGCTATTTTCATTTCATTGCTTAAGTCATGGAGGCATAGTAACCTACTCTGTTTTCTGCTATTTATTTCTTTGTCAAGTATTTGCTTTGTTTTCAAGTTCAATCACTTAATATCTTTCAAGTTTCTACAACTTTATTTTTATTTTACTTGCAAGCACTTAACCCAAATTAACTCAATAATTCTTGCACTAACTTACCTTAGATCCATTGTACTCACCATCTAGTTAATTGTTTACTTCTTTTAGTCGCTCCTCAACTCTACAACAAAAAAAGAATCCATGGAAGAAGGTAGGGGTGCTAGATCAGTGGATGGTCTCATGACACCAGGTGCCCCCCTCAGGAAGTACTTCTTGTTCCCTGGATTGATCCAGGAGCTAGGGCATGGCCTTGTTTGCCTCACTTCTTGAGCACCCAGCCACTATTTGGTACAAGCGAGAGTTCTAGGGATGTCACATAGTTTTAGGATTCACTCTTTAACTTAATCAATTTAATCAATCCTAAAACTTATCTACTTCAACCTTGGTTTAATTTCATAATCTTTTGATGGTTCATGCTCTTTAACTTTGCAAGCATTTCATTTAAGTTTCTTTACATGCAATTTTATTGAGCTCTTGTGAATGGTTAACTAGTTCACTTTGAAGTTACACTCCTCAAACGGGAGTGCTCTTTCTGCTGGATCTTGCATTTATCTTCACTGTTTCTTGAAGGTGCATCTTAGGGAGGCACTCTGTTTGGGTTGTTGGTGTGCTGTGTTGTGGTGTGATTATCTCTGAGTACTTCTTTTCTTTCCCCGCACAAATCAAGTCGCTAGTGTTTGCTTTCCTTTCGTTCATACTTTATCTTTAGCCTCTTTTGTATTCTTTTGTATAGGTAGTTGTATCATTTATCTATTCAATTGTTGTGTAAAGTAATTTTTTTGTATCTAATTGTAAATCTTTGTAAAGTTTAATCTCTTTGTAACTTTAGTTCACCCCATTACCCAACATTAGGCACAAGTCTTAGTTGTCCTAGGAAAAAGGCTTTTGTATCAAATATCAGACTTTGCATTGTTTGCCTTCCATAGGCTAGATTCCCAAACCTTTAACCAATTAAAATCAACTCCTAGAATTAACCTTTTAAACTCACATAATAACTAGGGTAATTTCTAATTCTCTAGGAGTAAGCTTAGACGAAAGGAGTTCAAGTCGAGGTGATAATGGGCTTGAATCCTAGACATTGTGTTTCCAATGACACACTAAGTGGATTGGACTTTGTCCATCGCTAGCAAGTGTATATGACTATCAAGGCTCATATTGGCCTTTTGTCAAGCCTTAATTTTATGATTTTTAGAAAAAATCACTATGTCACAATTTTTTTTTTAAAATCATGATTTTTTCACCAATTTCTCATTTCCAGCTTTGACATCATAAGCTTTTCGATGTTGCCCATTTCTCACTAATTTTTTCTTATCAATAGGTATTGCTATCCCCTATCCTAAGGATAACTAAGGAGATTATGTCTTGAGGCTCCACAGTCCTAGACATGGAGTACCAAAGTGGGATGACTGTTTGCTGTCCTAAAACAACAAACAAAGACAACCATACAATTGAAACTTAGAGCCATACTAAGGTCAAGGACAAACCTTAGGTGGTAGCCTCATAGGAACTCATAAAATCTACACTCTGACCTCGGGTTTTGAGAAGGCAAAAGGCTTAAGAGCTAAAAGATAATTTCCCTCACAAGTCACCACTGATCGTAAAGTTCGGCTTATATCCAATAAAGATAACCTGAAGTAATAACCAAGAACTATCCCTGCTCGAGAACAAAGCAACACGAAACTACATGTGCAAGCTTGCTTTCTTGTTAGTACTTCAAATAATCAATGACTTTCTCATAATAAGCAATTGATATTATTGATGAAATAAATCAATGTTTACACTATAGCAATGATTAGAATATCACAATAAATGTTAATGGCATTCAATGTAACAATATCAACACTCTCCTTTAGAACAACGCATTTTAGCCAACCATTCAATTGTTTTAAAGATGAAATAAATGTTGCATATAGATGTTTATAGCACAAGGAGATGATGACAACACTAGGGTTAGTGGAATTAGTCTAGGCTAGGGTTAGTACGGTTGAATGGTTCAAAGTATTGGAAGTTTGTAGAATCAAGTTACTCAACATATGTGGCCTTAGATCAGTGCCTTAGGTATATGGAGTCAAAAGGAGGACGAAAAAGCTGGAAGGATCAAGTGAAAGTGGTAAACTAAGGACACTAGAGTTAAACCTTGAGGTGTTGCTGTGGCAAGGCCTCAAGATGAAACCCTAGGGAGAGAGAGGCTCACTTTGGTGTAGAAAACCTAGGCCTCGATGCTCTCTCATCCTTCCTGGGCTTAATGGAAACGGCTAGCTTGAATAATGGCTGATAAGAGGTAAGAGGAAGGTTTGTACAACGTGTTGCTAAAGCATAAGCGTTTTACTAAGCAAACCTGGGGTGGAAATCACCACCAAGGTGAGATCAGGCCTTGTGCATTTTCCTTCTTAGCTCAACAAAAAGAAAAAACGGCCAGCAAGAAGAAGATGGATGGAGGGTTTCTATGGCAAGGCTCAATCCTCTCTCTCAACAAATCAAATGGCTAGAAAGAAATAATAGAGTGTTGTTAAGGCAAGGCTCTCTATTCACTTTAGCAAATAAAATGGCTTAAACCTTGGTAGGGACATGAGACAAGGACTCTAATGTGTGCTTCTTGTCACCTAGGGCTTGATTCAACAAATTATAATAATAAAATGCAAGAAACAACACTACAAACTATTCAATCAAGAAGTTTTGCGAAATTCACTTACATTTAACCAAGAAATCACATAGCAAAACCCTAGTTGTAATACCTTCCATTAAGAAAATGCCAAAATTAAGAAAAAGTCTTCTTCCAACAAAGTGCTTCACAATTTCAGCCAATCACCCCCAAAATGGCGAAAATTGCACTTCACTAATGAGTGAGTGAAAGATGATGAAAAAATGAAGGTGAAACCCTCAATATATAGTGTAAAACCAATGACCTAAATTACATTTTAGGTCATTAAAAGGCCGGGGACAAGGCCAAAATACCAAAATCATACCGCTTTTACATTAAATGCTTAAATGAAAACCCTAATCATAATAAAGAGACGCCATCCCTTTCTAGGGTGACGTTAGCCTTCTAGGCAAATGCGCCTCTCCTAGAGAAAATGTTATCCCTCCTTGGGCTTTTCCAAGCTACCACACGCAAGTTAAAATCGCTTCCCAAAACGCCCATATCAGCTGGTGACGCCATGGGTATCCTCTGGAGATGTCCTGGCCTTTCCAAGGCCAACGTTTGTGGAGAGGGCTCAACCCTCAGTATGTGTCAGCCACCGCCTTCGTGGATCTTCTTTCCGCTATTCCTCAGGCCAACACTATGTCCTGTCTTTGCCCGCTGCTGGGGTCTCAACATCCATCGGTAATTTTTAGCCCCATGGAGGTCCGAATCGATCATCTCCCCATGTGGTACTCGTCTGTCGCGATGATCCTCAAGATGATCATCAAATACGCCCTCCATGGGCTCATAAGTCATGTAGATCATAGCAATGTCAATCACATCTAATCATTATTTATTAAACATGTGCATAAAACCCCTTTTACCCTCGCTCTAGTGCCCAAAGATATTATAAGCGTCTAATTCAAGATTGGGGAAAAGGACAAGAAGTCCTATTGGGCTAGAGTCTATTGGAAAAGGGTTGTTCTTGAAAGGATCAAATCCAAGTCATGCAAGTGGGTGAGGTGGATGGGATGCCTCGGGCAAAGGTGCAAGATACCAAGGATGGCTTTACTCGGTGGGTGCCTTTGTAGGGGTGAGCTGCAACTTGTCATGGATGCAAATTTTTTTTCCAATCCCATTCATGCCTTTATCTTTATTCTTTTTCTTCCAAGATACTAGTGAAAGGACATTGCCCTCACTTGGTGACCGCAGGCAATGTTAGCTACAAGCATTTTATGGAATTGAGAAGGTCGCTCCGTGATGAGACTCCCCTCTTTCTCTTAGCTATTCCAATCAAAGCCACTACCTCCGGGCGTGGTGACCGACGTCGGTAGTGTCAAGGGTCAGCTTAGATGCTTGCGGACCATTGTGTTGGCTTGTGATGAGACCCCCATCCTCTAACCGTGTCTCATCTTATTGTTTTTTATCTTTTATTATTTTTTTTTCTTTCAAGAAGTTAGTCAAGGGACACCACCCCCGCTTGGCGACCAGAGGTGGCAATGTTACTCACAAGCACTTTACATAAATGAGAAGGTCAGTCGCGGATGAGACCCTTTATCTTGGCTATAAATCCAAGAGCCACTACCTTGGCTTGGTAACTAACCCGCTAGTAGTGCTCACCGTTAGGCACCATGGACTCCTACGAATACCGTGATGAGAACCCTATCCTTCAACTATGTCTTGATTTTATTTTTTACTTCGTCCTCTGCTTTGCTCTAGTAGCTCTTATTATTTTCTCGTGATCCTAAACATCTCGAGGTTTTATTTCTTAGCCTTTTATCTTCCACCGCTTTTACTCCCCAAAGTCTTTTAGCCTATTCTTCCTGCTGCAAGGTATAACCCCTAAATGATTGGCCAACAATATTCTGAGACCAGTGTAATTGGATGGGTGTGTGGGAAATAAGGTGGAAAATGGTACATATGACAAGAATAGACGATGGATTTTCAGAAATCACACCAGTGGAAAACCAAAACATATAGACACAAGCTTGCTAGGGAACCCCATCAATCCCCCCAGCCATGGTCAAGTGGACAAGCATAAGATCCAAGCACCTGAAAGAAACAAAGGAATCAAATGCACATATTCAGCAAGGTTTTGAGGATCGAGTGACACATACCATGATACCCTATCTATTACTCACATGGAGCAAGAACTATCTTCCGATGACTGCCGGTGATGGATGTTGCCGCTGTCGCCGACAAAGTGGAGGTGGCCGAAGGGAGAAAAACATGGGTTCTCCTGTACATGCTCTGCTGATCCGCTCTTGGTGCTACGTTTTAGCCATTATTATAGTTCTTTGCATTTCAATAGGATAAATAATAGCATAATACAAGATCACCGAAATACACAATCACAAGAGACACAACATTATCCTCGGAAACCCTCTAGGGAAGAAACCCCGAAAACTTCCTATTATAGATAGCCAATACTAATGCCAAGAGATAACTTGGGCAAATACAAAAAGTCCTCTCCTAAAGATGTGCCTCTCTCTCTTCTTCAACCTAGCTCAAACTATTCTCAATGAGCAAGGAAGGGTCTATGAGGCACTCATTCTTATTTATACAAGACCGGCATGCAGGGAGTGTCCTTCATTATAGGCTCTATTTTTATTCTATGTGGTTATAACCACTTTATTATATTCCGGGGCCTCATTTGATATTCGTCTCGACTTTTCATATTATATTTATGGTTTGACCAATCCAAAAAGGGATTTGGTCCTTTACAATAGTTTACATCATCAATCCACAATGGGGATTGATCCAATGAATAATATATCGGGGCCAATAATAAAATACACTTTGCGCTACATTATTTCAACACTCTAACAAGGCGGTATTCTTCAAACAACATCGAGAGAGAGGCCTTTTATCATCAACAACATTAGGAGGACATCATCATCAATATCATCTTGGAACACTGGACCGGCTGTGATTCATAAATCATCGGAAGTTTTCTTCATCGGCAACATCAGCATTCTCAAAGGAATGCACCATCATCTCAGATCAATATGTATTAGTATAAACTCTGATACATCATCATCATCACACGGTATCGCTCTCATCATAATAATACTAGACCGGCTTTATCGCCAAAGCTATCCGGGCCTAAGCACAAAGGTCTCATCTCATCGCCTTTGCTTTATCGCCACAATCGGCCAAGTCGAAGCAAGATGCTCTGGCCCCGCTTACGTCACAACAATCAAGCCGAAAGCAAGATACTCATATTTCTTTACGTCACAACAAAAAAGCTAGAAGCAAGATACTAGAAAGGCTTTACATCACAACCATTATGCTTCCAGCTTAATGGTTGTGACATAAATCCAATCTAGTATCCTGCTTTACGTCACAACAATCAAGCTGAAGCAAGATACTCTTCAGGATCGGGCGCCGACGTCACAACTGCTGCCGAAGCTCAAGACGTCACATCACATTTTCTTGTTTTACGCCACAAATCATCCGGCTAGCAAGATACTAGACGGGCTTTATGTCACAACCGCCAGTTTCTGGTGAGCTCAAGATTAGTCACATATCACATCTTCTTGCTTTATGCCACAACAATAAATATGGAAGCAATATACTAGACTGGCTTTACACCACACTCGCCAGTTTCCAAGCTCAGTACTTGTCACATCACATCTTCTTGTTTTACGCCACAACCATCAGGCTGGAAGCAACATACTAGATCGGGCTTTATACATACCGCCGCTCTAAGCTCAAGCATTTCGTCACATCACATCTTCTGCTTTACGTCACAACCATCCTATCAGAAGCATGATACTAGATCGCTTTCAGTCACAACTCGCTGCCTAAGCTCGCAAGACTAGTCACATCACATCTTCTTGTTTTACGTCACAGCAATGAGGTTGGAAGCACAGTACTAGTATCATTACATCTTCTTTCTTTACGTTACAACCATTAGGTTGGAAGTAAGAGATGTCTTATCACAAAAACTACTCCCCTTTCAAGGAAGGTCCTTTCGACTATGCCAAGCTTATCTCGAAAGTGCTCAAACTTTACACCAGATAGAGGCTTGGCCAACACATCGCTGAACTGCTCATCCAGGTTAACGCGACCGGTGGAGGACGAGATAACATGGATGGGATGGATGGATGGATGGAGGATGAGGAAAGAGTGGAGGAAGGAGGAGGTAATGGAATGGATGGAATGGATGGAATGGATGGAATGGAAGGAATGGAAGGAATGATGGATGGAATGGAATGGAGGACGGAAGGATGGATGGAGGAAAGGAATGGAGGAAGGACGGACGGAGGAATGGACGGGAGGAATGGAATGGAGGAAGGATGGTGGAATGGAGCCGGATGGATGGAAGGATGGAATGGAGGATGGAAAGATGGATGGAAGGAGGATGGAAGGAAGGAGATGGAGGAATGGAAGGAATGGACGGAATGGATGGATGGACGGATGGATGGATGGAATGGATGGATGGATGGAGGAGGAATGGAAGGGAGGGATGGAGGAAAGGATGGATGGAATGGACGGAAGGAAGGATGGATGGAATGGATGGATGGATGGTGGAATGGAGAGGAATGGATGGATGGATGGAGGATGGATGAAGGAAGGATGGAAAAGGAAAGGATGGAGGATGGAATGGATGGATGGATGGAGGATGGATGGATGGAATGGATGGATGATGGAGGATGGAAGGAGAAGGAAGGCATTTATCCTGGAAACCCTATAGGGGAAGAAAACCAAAGAAAACTTCCTGGCTATAGGATAGCCAATACAATGCCAAGAGATAATCTAAGCAAATACAGAAAGTCCTCCTAAAGATGCTCTCTCTTCTCCAACTGCAGTCCCAAAACTTGTCTCTCAATGAGCAAGTGAAGTGTGTGTTCATGAGGCACGTCAGCCTCCTTATTTATACAAGTCTCACACGTGGAGCAGTCCTTTCACCTAGAAATAATCTTTATCGGTTGTTATCACCACCTTTATTATATTCCAGGCCTCTTTGATATTCAAATGTATTTCTTCACTATTACAATTATATTATGACCAATCCAAAGGATTGGTCCTTTTACAATAGCCGACATGATCAATCCACAATGGGGATTGATCCAATGAATAATATATCAAATAATAATAAGAATACACTTTGCAGTTACATTATTTCAACACTCGGTACTCCATGTCTAGGACCTGTGGGCCTCGAGACATAATCTCCTAGTTATCCCTGAAAGTGGAGGATAACATCTGGCTCCAACTCGGGGACATGTGCTCACCGTAGAGCACATGAGAACCACAACATCTCTGGCATAACCTGTAACCTGGTTGACCTCAATAGAAAATATCAGTAACCATTTGGGGTGGTGATACCACCCCAGCATATATATATATATATATATATATATATAAGACTGAAATAAAGCAATCATAAGTGTGAGTGTGAAAGCAAACTATTCTAACATGCAATGCAGATGGTATAATACAATGAATGCAAAAAGCCTACTTACCTGTACTTACTTGTTGGTTGGATGTTAGATGTGGTCAATGATCAGTGAAACCCATCCAACAACGTCTCACAATACCTGGCTTTGTGCTTCATCATAAGCCAAAATGGTGATAAGTTAAGCACAATAACAACATGAGTCAGAAAATGTATCATACTAATGGGAACTGTAAGGTCTAGCTTATGGAGGCAGGTGGGAGGGAAAATGTGATGCCAAGACATACTCTCAGGAGAGTGCTCAATCCATCTCAGAAATGGATCGTGAAAAGTCAAAGGTTCAAGAGACCGACTCGAGGAATCTGAATGCTAGCTACCTTGGACATTTTCACAACTTAAGGCCTGAGAAGGGATTAGCAAGAGCTGAAAGAATGACTGACAATTCCTTAAGGGGAAGCTGGAAAACTGTGACAATAAGCTTCTTCTTGAGATACTCAACTTTCCCCTCAAATCCAAAATGAGGTTTTGTGTTATAGGAGACTTGGGATAAGGGACATGTTTCCAAACCATACCTTCAGTGACATAGCGAGGTAAAGTAATCAAAGGGGGGTGGAAAACCTTATCACAAGCATCCTGCTCCACAAAAGTAACCTCCTCACTTTTATCAAGATCTGAGCAGAATGATGGTTGATAACTTTCTTCATAGAATAGACCTAAGTGCTCAGATGGATAATCATCAAAGTCCTCAAGGTATGACCGAAAATCATTAAGAGAGCATAGCATCAAGTCATCCTTGGGTGTCTGAATAAAGTCAGGTTCTTGTTGCCAAATGTCAAAATTATTGGTAACTTCATGTGATAAATGCAAAGGCAACTTTTGGGAATGACCCTCAATGTCGTAAATGGGATCCCCATCATATCCAATCATATCCCATTTACGCTTCTCGACATGTATGAATTCATCAATATTATCAACAAGGTCCTCATTTTCATCATAACATGAAGGGGTTAAAACATCCGACACTTCTTTACTCTCCACATCATAAGATAAAGAATCATTAAAAATTTGGAAGGGGAAATAACTCACCTTGCTTAATCCTTCTTGAGCGGGAGCTTTAAGTATTTGGATAACTTCATCAAGTGGAAGATCTTCCTCTAGAAGATCTAGCTTGTCCAAGGGTTCCATTTCTTCTTCACTCTCTGAATCATAGAACAAGGTATCATCAAAAAACCTGAAAGGAAAATGACTTACCTCATTCTCTTCATCTTGTGCAGGAGGGATAGGATCTTGGAGAGCTTCATCAGACTGAGGAGCGGTTACTGGTGCTTCATCCTCATAATTCACTTTTCTAGTTATATCTTCACTGCATTCTTTTGAATCATGGGAGAAATCTTGCTCCTCTTCAAGGGGCTGGCAATGTTCTTCATGAGTCTCTTCTTTCACATCAAAGGGTTCTTGATGTTGAACATGATATGCATTCCTAAGATCTACTACAATCTCAGTAGTGAATCCTTCGTCTTCCAAGGCTATTGTGAGATTCTGAAGGGCATCTTCATATGTTTGGCAATGTGGTTTGGTAAAGTCAATAAACCTACTGATCAGGTGTATGAAAGATATACCCCCTATCTTTGCAACAACCCTTAAACCAATCTTGCAAGAAGGATGGCAGAGAGAGAGTATGAATAATTTTATCAGAACATCCTCCCCTCCCAAATCTACCTCGCTTATATACTCCAAAAATTTTACGATGTGAGGAGTTGGGAGGCCCCAAAATCTTGGAAGGTTGTTTGACCATTTTGTATCAAAATGGGTTGGGTATCCTTGAAGGCTTTTGAAATCAATAGTTGGATACAGTTGTTTCCAGGACACCATGATCCCATAACTTGGAAAAATCACAGAGTTGAGAGTAAGGTGGCACCTGGGAAAAGGTTAGTGGAGTCGCCAGATAATTTTCTTGAAATTATCAAAGGAAAAGGGAAAACACCCTAATTGGAGTCGCCAGGTAAGCTTGTAAGATAGATACTCTAGAGGTAAGGCTTACCAAAAAGTGTCGTCTTGAGGAGAATTGACTCAGTGTTCTCCGACAATGGTGCCAAAATGTTATTGCACAGTTTGTAGTTAGGCTAATAGATGGATGAAAAGAGGTCAAACTGGCGTAACTGAACCAATCCCACCCACTGTCACCTCGATGGGAAGGTTCTTTCTATTTAGGGAGGTAAGGCCCAGGGGAGACGTCCCTGGTCACCCGGGGTTTTGAGAAGGCAAAAGGCTTAAGAGGTAAAAGATAATTTCCCCTCACAAGTCACCACCTGATCGGAAAGTCCGGCTTATAGCCAATACAGATAATCGGAAGTAATAACCAAGAAATACCCCTGCCCGAGAACAAAGCAACAATTAAACTACATGTGCAAGCTTGCTTACTGGTTAGTACTTCATATAATCAATGAATCTCTGATAATACGCAATTGATAAACAATATTATTGATGGGAGAAAATCAAAGTTGTACAATAGCAATGATTACAATATCACTTCACAATAAATGCTAATGGCATTCAATGTAACAATATCAACACTTTAGAAACAATGCCTTAGCCAACCATTCAATTGCTTTAAAGATGAAATAACTGTTGCATATAGATGTTTATAGCACAAGGAGATGACGACAACACTAGGGTTAGTAGAATTAGTCTAGGCTAGGGTTTGTTCAAAGTATTGGAAGTTTGTAGGATCAAGTTACTTAACACATGTGGCCTTAGATCAGTGCGTTCCTAGGGTATATGGAATCAAAAGGAGGACACAAAAGCTGAAGGATCAAGTGAAAGTGGTAAAACTAAGGACAAGAGAGTTAAACCTTGAGGTGTTGCTATGTCAAGGCCTCAAGGATGAAACCCTAGGGGAGAGAGGCTCACTTTGGTGTAGAAAACCTAGGCCTCAATGCTCTCTCCTCCTTCCTTAGCTTAATGGCAACAACTAGCTTGAAGAGGCCAAAGTATAAAGGTCAAAGCAGAAGTTCCTCCTCACAGGTTACCACCAAGGTCAGATAATCCGGCTAAACAACCAATAAAGAAGTGTATGCCCAAATGAGAACACCTGCCCAAAACAAGACAATGGCAAAATAATATATGCAGGCTATAATTCAGTGGGTTAGTACTTCATATAACTATCTGACATCAATATATAAGCAAGTAAAACAACAGATATCAATGAGGTCAACGTTTTATCAATATAGCAGTGAAAAAGTATCAATTCATCAATAACTATCGAGATGATGTAGCCAACAATGTATTTAATCAATCTTTTACTCAATAAATGCTTTCAACCATCATCTATTTGCTTATCTCATAAGGTGCTGCGTCAAGATGGAATAACCAAGTATGACGTCAACCTAGTTAGGGTTTCAAATTTAAAAGTTTTAAGAGTTTGTTTGAGCACTTTCACTTTAACGTTGTGGATCTAAGATCAGTGCCTCTGGGTAGATGGAGTCAATTAAGAAGAGGATGCAAAGTTGAAGGGATAAAAGGCTAAGGACAAGAGGGAAGGGTTCTAAGGTGCTGCAATGGCAGGGCCCTAGAATCAAAACCCTAGGGGAAAGAGGCTCACTCCGGTGTTGTTTAAGCAAGGCCTTGTGCTCCTTCTTCCTTCCTTAGGTGAAACTTGGCAAAACGGCTAGCATAAAAGATAAGTTAAAACAGGAGAGTGAGGTGAGGGAGAGTATTGCAATGGCAAGGCTCTATCACCAAACCCTAGAAGATGGACGGCCCTAGGTGTAGATAACCTAGGCCTGGGACGTCACCTCCCTTTTAACCTTTAAAATCATAGCTAGCACAAGGGAAAGAGTGAAAAGAGTGTAGCAAAGGCTAGGCTCTTCTTTCCTTCTTCAATGGCTGAATATTTGTCTTTTAGGGGACATGAAACAAGGACCTACTTGTGTGCTTGTTACCTAGGGTTTTAAATCAACAAATTTATAATAAATGCAAGAATACAAACCTACAACCATTCAATTAAGAAGTTTTGCAGAAAATACACTTACATATCATGAAGAAATGGCATTGCAAACCCTAGTTGTAAACCTTCCTTAAAGAGAAATGCCAAATATGCCAAGAAAATCCTTCCATCAACAAGTGCGCCTCACTTTAAAAGACCAAATACCCAATAAGGGCGCAAAAATCAGACCTCACAAGAGAGTGAGTTGTGTGTTGTGTCAAAATGAGGATAAAACTCCTCAATATATACTGTATCATGACCTTTAATTAAATTTTAGGTCATAAAATTAGCCGACAAGGCTTTATACAAAAATCATACTGTTTTTACATTAAATGTTCTTTTAAAACCCTAAATGAGCAAAATATGAGACGTCAAGCCCTCCTGAGGGAGACGTTAGGCCTTGTTGGGACCAGTGCAGCATCCAGAAGCCAGACATTAGCCCTCCTTGGGCTCTTCCAAGCTGCCACACGTGCCAACAACCCTGTCAATCTGCCATACGCTCATGATGACGTCACAAGCCTCCTGGTGACGTCCTGGGTCATCTGGGGCCAACGTTCACTGCAAGTGGGTCAATCCCCCTAGGTCCTGTTAATGTTTTATGCTGATATTATAGTTTTTTGCATTTCATAAGATAAGAGCATAATATGAACAAGATCACTGAGAAATACACATCCACAATAGACACAACATTTATCCTGGGAAACCCTCTAGGG
>SNQJ01S0176646.1:0-12084 GCA_010110895.2 Picea sitchensis | reverse complement strand
TGGACACTTGGCATTGATTCAAGAGAGGTAGGTTTGCCTCTCCAAGTATAAATAGATCATTTTTCTCACTCCCTCCTCACCATATCTTGAGCTATTGTTATGCTACTTGATTTTCACCACTCTCTCTCTCTCTTTCTTGTCCATCTTTCATCCATTCTTTGGCTCTTTAGGGTTTTGGAGCAAGTATTTATCCAAGATCCATTGTTGAGTAATAAAGAGAAACTTTGGAGGATATTGGAAGAGCAACGAGTATTTTTGTTCTTGCTTACACATGAGGTAATATTGTGAATTTGGCATGGTGGTTGCATAGAGTAGATTCTTGAGTAAAGTGTTTTACTTGGGTAGATCTAATAACGAGTATTCTTGTTAATCTATATATGTGGGTTTGCTAATAGGGTGCAACTATTTCATTTTGTTAGCATATTCAGCCATATTATCTTCTTGTATGCATATTATCTTGTCAAGTTTTGCAGGTTTGGCTTCTAGGGTTTTGTTGGGATTGCCTCAAGGAAGAGTTCTCCCTCAAAGCACACTCAAACTCCTTCTTTCTCTTTCTCTACTCATTCTTTTATTGTTTTTCACTCCATATAATATTTCAGCTAGCTCAACATCTTAGATTGGCCATTTTAATCCATTTTTATCATAATTTTTCATGAGAAAAATTCTTGCCCTAAAAACAGAAATTTTTCTTCACATTGTTGGTTGTGTGTAGCTTTTCCAGCAAGCATAGCTTGCTGGTTTTTGCAGGTCCTTGATAGGTTGAGGGGGTTATGTTGTCCTAAATCAGCCACACAACACTCCAAGACCCTTCTCTTCAAGTGGGTAACAAATCTCAACCTCTCTTCTTTCTTTTCTAGCTTCTTGTGCATAGATCTACTCTCTTTTGTTGATTTTTAGTGGCTCATAGCTTGGGAGCAGAAATGGTACGGCCTACCTCCCACGTGTGAGCTTAGGGTTAGTTCAAATTTCAAGTTTTCCTTTTAAAAATCGTCTTCAAAAGGCTAGGACGTGGGGTTAGTGAGCTTCTTGTTAATAATCTTTGTTGCTTGCTTTCCCCTCAACCTCTTTGGCACAATAAAGATAGGCTTGCCTCCACCTTGTGCCATTGAGTGGTTTGTTTGTTGTCTTTTTCCATTTCTCTTTCAAGTAATTTATAATTTTAATAATTGCCTACACCTTGGGAGAGAAACCCCCAAAATCGTAAGGCTAAGATAAGTGATGTGTTAATGATTTTTTCATACTTTAATGATTAAAATCATCTAGATCTAGATCTCTTTCACACATTAATCTTTAATCTAAGCCCTTGGGGCATAACCTACTTGCATGTGTTAAGCCATCTTAAGATCTATCTTTTTTACATGCTCTAATCCAACACACTAAATGGTTAATGCTTTAATGGTATAGTAAGTGGTTATCTCTTTAATGTTGTTTCATCTTTGAGGCCACTTGCCATCACTTGAGTTAATGTGTTGTTGGATATCTTGATAGTGTAGGCACACATCTAAGTTTTCAAGCTTTCTCTTTCAGACTTAATGCTTTCTCTCTTAATGCTTTAAAACAAAAGATAAGTGGTAATAAGCTTGAGTCTCTTTTCTTTATTTGGCCAATTGTTCTTGCCCTTGTTCATTAGCATTCTTTCATAACAAGCTTTTCATGTTAATGGTTTAATAAATGGTGATGAACTAAATCGTTATTCAGCTTGCTTTTACATGTTTTACATGTGTTAATGTGCTTCATTTTCATGCTTTATAACACATCTTTATAAGCTGCAAAAAGTTTCGGTTTTGGCATAAAATCACCAATTTAAGGCAACTAAAAGTCACTAAAACACTCACTAATACACCTAAAAGTCTAACCAATTGATATATCAACTTAATAGACTTAATAGGGTATCTTAAACCACCATCTTCACCATCTAAAACGGGGATTGAGAAGGGCCACGGAAGGTGCTAGGCCGGGGACGGTCTCACGGCGCGTGGACTCCTTTCTGGGAGTACTCAGTTCTTTGGGTTGACCTGTGAAGCTAGGGTAGGCCCCGTTGCCTCACTTCTTGAGCATCCAACAACCATTTGGCAATCGGGGGAGGAGGTTTTTGATTAAACATCTAGTTAAGGGTAATTAAAATCTTTTCAAATCTTAAAACCCTTAACTCACTAAGCAACAACTAAACCTTGGTTTAATTTGATCTATCTTGTGGTTTAATACTTGCAAGCTCAATCTCAATCTCATAATACAAGTAACGCTTTGTGGGTAAAATAACTAAAGGTGTTAAGTATTGTGGAACATTTGTGTTTTAAGCTTCTAAATCTTCTAAGTGTCCTTGAGAATTTATTGTGTTGATGTTGCCATTGAGGGGCAGTCCAATAGAGTAAGTGTTATTGGGGCATGCTTCAGCTTAATGTGTTGATGATGCTCATGCCTTGATCTTCTTTAATATCCTACACATTTAAGCAAACGTGGTTAGCTTGTTGTATTGTATTATTGTGTATCTAGCATTCTTTATTGTAAGGACTTGTATCTAACATTTTGAAGAGTAATTTTTCTTTTGTAATCTTTGTAATCCTATTGTAATGAAACACCCTTTAACTTTAGTTGACCCCTTGCCCAACCTTAGGCACTAGTCTTAGTTGACTTAGGGAAAGGGCTTGTTTAACATACTAAACCATTGCATCTTGCATTGCTCCCTTAGCATCATAGGTTAGACTCCCCCTAAACCTTAACTAATTAAAAACAACTCCTAGAACTTAAACTCTAAATCTTATGTAGAAACTAGGGTCTACCCCCCTTGGCTTCCCTGGGAGTAAACCTAGACGGAAGAGGTTCAAGCCAAAGTGACAGCGTGGGCTTTGAACCTAGGCATTGTGCCTCCAAGGACACACTAAGTGAGCAAGACTTGGCTCATGTTTGCAAGTGTGTATAAAGATGGCAACAAACCCCAAATGGGTTGTTACTCCACGTTTCTGACACAAACCTGCAAAAAAACAGCAAGTAAAACTTGTTGGAAAAACTACAGAATTGACAAAAAATCTGCAGAAAATTTATGTTAGTGGAAACCAGAAATTTATAGTACAAAACCAGCAGTATATGTATTTGTTTTTGGTCTATTTCATAACACAAATCCACCCAAATATAGAGGAATATTAACAACAAAAAACATAACAGAAAATATTAGAGGTTTTATGTTGATGATGAGGAAGATTTCTAAATCTGAAATCTATCTTCAAAACCCTTAGGTGACCTGCAAATTTCTTGAAACAATGCTACAAAAAAGAGAAAGGGTGAGCACATACATGTAATAAAACAAAAGACTTTGTTAAATCTACAAGATATACTCACTAGATCTATGATAATACTACCAAAAGATCTACCCAAACAAAATACTTTGATTGGGATCCCTACTCTAGATCTACAACAAATGAAAGCAAGAAATAACTAGAACAAAATCACCTCATTAAGCAAATATGGCACCAAGAAAACTCTTCACACCATGTATCCTCCAAATATTTCTTGTATTAGAAGCAAGCTAGGACAAATACTTGCCCAAGCTTGAGAAAAGAAAAAGAGAGCAAGAAGAATGAGAGAGAAGAGTGGGAGAGAGAGGAGAGGAGAGAAATGGGTAGAGTAACCTTGCACTAAGAATAGATCATGTGAAATGAGGGAGGGGAGGCTTTCTTTTATACTTTGGAACCAAGAGTGAGCCCTCTTGAATGAGTTACAAGTGTCACACATCCAAGAGAAATAGACAAAGTCAAGGAAGAGTCACTTTTAGGGTTTTGGAAAGTTAGGATTTTGGTAAATGAGTGAGGGGGTGAGGTGTAAAGAGAGAAAACACTTTTTCCTATGGTCAAACATTAAGTTAGACACCAAGGAGGGCGAATTTAGGGTTTAGGTGGCTTTTTTCACTTAAACTTTATAATTCTCACATGTCAAATAGCTAGGGAACACCACTTCAAGTTGTTGGCTAGGCAAAGGGGCGTCTTTTAAGTGGAAAATTACTTTTCCAGCTTAGGAAAAAGGTTAGGAAATCTTTTCCACTCTCTCTCAAATCTTTTTGCTTCATTATTACAAAAAATTGACATTTTGACTATGTCAAATCAAGCAATTAAATTGTTGTTTTGGATTGACTTAGACTCCTCATGGACAAACACCTAGCAAAACTTGTCTAATTGAACTGAAACTTGGTCCAAGGGTGTAGGGGGTCTCATTCTATTTCTTTTGAGTACAAATACCCCTATCAAAAATCCCAAGGACCTAGTTTTTACACTTTTATCAAAAATTAATTAAAATTACCATTAACTAGGTAATTTTAAAAAATTAAAAAAAAAAATATCTAGACTCGACGGAATTCCGCAAAACTCTAGGAGATGTCTAGCATGGTCATTTACAATATTCCTAGACACTAGCTACCATAGAGCTCGACCATTAGAACACCTTTCACCACTTTGGAGAATTATTGTGGGAGTGAAAAACTCAAGGGAAATAATAAGGCTGGTTAGGCCAAATTAATAACCTAAGAAAAACAAACACTCGATGAAAGGAACTCCTCTAACGATGACGGCCTAGGCAACCAACCTAAACTATGATCCATGCAGACCCATTACATTATAATCCCACACAGGGGAGCGGAAATTCCAATTACAAAAACATGTGTTGAGGCCAAAAATGCTTTGTAGAACCAGAAAGTCTTCAAACTAGTAGCACCATCAGGTACATATGAACGTGGCACAAGGAGTTGACCCCCTAGTTAAAATAAGTGGTCAACATCTGGCTCCACAAGGGGATGTGTGTTTGATCTTCACTTGGGAAGGAGAGCATACGAGAATCCAGAATCTACAAAACAGAGTGCTCACCAATACCCAACATAAATACATGTATAAACAAATGAATAAATGAAATGCTAAAAACAACAATTACAAAATGAAATAACTATCGTGCAACAAATGGAACTATGATACAATGAATCATCCAAGTAACATAATTACATTATGAAATGAAATAATACAAAACTTAAAATAAAGGAGAAGGGTTAGAGATACGTTACAACCATCCATGCAATGGATGGAATGAAACCACAAATGTTTGAAACATCCTTGTCCAGGATGACTCATAGAAAATCCCTTCCCAAGTTTTATCAACTTGGAATTTTTTGTGAGGAAGAACCAGTCAAAAATCATGCTCCTTCATCTACTCAACCAAACATTCGAGTTTGACAAGCCGTGTAAAATTTTAATACTTTGTTGCACATGACTGTCAAGGTGGAAAGCCATCCAATACTCATAATGATATGAAACTGATAAACTAAAGTTGCTTTCCATTTTCCCATTATTCTGCATAAAGTCATCTTTTGGTTAAGAGGTTGAAAATGAACATGTCAAAGGAACCATTGCACTATTTTCATCAATGTTGTCAAAGTTCTCCCTTGAAGAGATGGGTTCCTCGAGAGGAGGGTGGTGACTTGAATTATCTAGATATTCAAAAATTTCAAACTCAAATTCCTTTATCTCCTCAAGATGGGTTACTGGTTCGTCCATGGATTCATCCGGAATTCCCCTATGAACTTCCCTATCTTTTTCACTGTGAAGCTCAAGTTCTATAGGGTCTGGATACTCAATACAAGTCTCTGTAAGGTTAGCTTCCATAATTTCTAATTGACCTTCCATGGCCTTCAACTGTTCTACATGGGAAAACTGCATGTTCTGAATGATTACTTTAAGCTCCTCAATGGGTTCTGGTGGAGTATCTATCTTTATATCTAAACTGATTGTTTTTATATCTGGAAAATTCTTCTTCCTCCATTTTTCCATAAAATCATTAACCAACTCATCGTAATTTTCATCCTGATCATCACCAAATCTCTCCAAAAAGGCATGCAGCAAGTCCCGTATGGTCTTGAACGAATTATCCTCATGAACAAGAAACATATCACAAGCATATCCCTCACAAATAGTCTAGGAAAACAATTTCATTAGAACATCCTCATAAATAGGTGGATTATACCAATCATCAATTAACTGCCCAAAGGCCCTGACATGAGCACAAGCATCACCGTAATCATGAAAATCAGATAAATTCTCAATAACATCTTCAGGTATATAATGAGGATAACCAACTATTCTTGAAAAATCAAAAGTTTTGAAGAGGAAGCTCATTTCTAACTAGATCATTTCAACAAAGGTCTAAAGAAAAGGACTGGGACCCAAAAATTACTAAGGATCCAACGAGAAGAAAAACTGGCTAACTTTTTCAACTTCAAGGATGAAGCCAAAACAAGCCGTGAATTCCTCCTTGAAGAATACTTTGTCAAATTATTTTAAAGTGGAGTCGTCAGATGACCAAGTTTATCTCAAACAAACAAGAGCACCAAACAAAGCAAAAACAAGAAGGAAAACAAAAAGTTGTTAGATTATTAAGTTGAAACAAGAATTGGATATCAGTGAGTGCTTCTCCTCCAAGACTTTCAAGCAACCTACAAGGATTGCTCCCTGTAGTATACTTAAAAGAGATTTTCAAAATGGAGTCGCCACTTGGAGAGTAAGCAAACAATGAAAAACCAACCCAAGTTAAAAAATTAGGGAGAAAATTTATTATTTAGTCTTAAAAGAATAAGTTAAAATTAAGTTGTTAAGGCCAAGGATAAAAGACTTATGCCCGGCAACATTGCCAAAGATGTTGTCGTCCTTATACACACTTGCTAAAGTGGATTAAGTCCAATCCACTTAGTGTGTCCTCGAAGACACAATGTCTAAGTTCAAACCCACTGTCACCTCGACTTGATCTCCTTCCGTCTAGGCTTACTCCTAGGGAAGCCAAGGGGGGTAGACCCTAGTTACTATGTGAGATTAAAGGTTAATTCTAGGAGTTGATTTTAATTGGTTAAAGGTTTAGGGGAATCTAGCCTATATGAAAGGTAAACAATGCAAAGTGCAATATTTCAATGCAAAGGCAGCCATTTTCCTAAGACAACTAAGACTAGTGCCTAAGGTTGGGTAATGGAATCAACTAAAGTTACAAAGAGATTAAACTTTACAAAGGATTACAATTAGATACAAAAGAATTACTTTACACAACAATTGAATAGATAAATGATACAACTATCTATACAAAAGAATATAAAGAATACTAAAGATACAACTATCAACAAGAAAGGAAAGCAAACACTAACTTGACTCGATTTGTGCAGGGAAAGAAAAGAGTACTCAAGAGATAAGCACTACAACACAACAAGCCAACAACACAAACAATGAAGTGTCTCCACAAGATGTGCAACTTCAAGGGGTTGTCTTCAATGGCATCAACACAACTACAAACCCAAACAAGAAGTGACTCCACAAGATGCGCAACTTCAAGGGGCAATTGAAAATAAATGCAAGATCCAATGAAAGAGTCTCCACGAGAAAAAGATACGTAACTTCAAAATAAACTAGTTAACCATCCACAAGAGCTCAATAAAATTGCATGTAAAGTAACTTAAGTGAAATGCTTGCAAAGTGAAAGAGCATAAACCATCAAAAGATTATGAAATTAAACCAAGGTTGAAGTAGATAAGTTTTAGGATTGATTAAGTTGATTAAGTTAAAATGTGAATCCTAAAACTATGTGACTTCAAGGGGCAATTGAAGATAAATGCAAGATCCAACGAAAGAGTCTCCACGAGAAAAAGATACGTAACTTCAAAGTAAACTAGTTAACCATCCACAAGAGCTCAATAAAATTGCATGTAAAATTGCATGTAAAGCAACACTAAAGGGACAAGCAAACTGATTCGGCCAGATCACATAGGGTCAAGGTACGTGAATAGTTATGACGACACACTCTAAAAGGCACATCGACGGTATGACAGATCGATACCGTTAGCGTTCCCGCCAATGAAGTGTTGATGATTACAACTTCGTGAGACATCCTCTAGGACACAGACTTTGTGAGTCGACTTGTGAGAGAGCCCATGAGTTGGGTGTGCCCATGAGATGGGTGTGTCGTTCCTCTCTGAGACTGAGATGAAACAATGTGTGCCCCTGTGTGGGGTGAGGATGCCCATGAGATGGATGTGTCGATGTGTGTGCCCCTGTGTGGGGTGAGGATGCCTATGAGATGGGTGTGTCGTTTGAGATGAAACGATGTGTACCCCTGTGAGGGGTGAAGGTGCCGATGTGATGGGTGTATCGTTCTCCTCTGTGTAGAGAGTTGAGACGATGTGGTACTCCAAATGATTCTCCTGTGAGACTCAATGAGATAGAGATCTGTTGAGTAGGATGTCCATGTGGCTGAGCACAAGTGGACGTGCCCCTGATGGCTGAGCACTAGTGGGTGTGTGAGATCCCTTGCTATATTGTCTAAGAATAAGATTTACCTGTAACCCTAATTGTGATGTAAAGGGTACAGGTCGGCCCCACCATAAAGTGAAAGATAATTAATGATTATTGTAAAAGATAATTAATATTGTAATTATTAATTATATTATGAGTTATTGAGGTTGGCCTTGTTGTGCCAATAGACACCACTTTTGCTCTATCAAGTCTAGTATAAATAAAGGTAATTTCCCCATTGAGGAAACACAACACACGTGTGATTTTGGAAATTTCAGCAAGTACATATTCTAGGGATGAAGTGCGCACCTCTCTTGGGCACTAGCTTCTTGGTTTTGGAGAGCACCCTTTTGTGTGCTAGGTCTATGGTGTGGGAGGTCTTTCTCTTGAGAATATAGAGAAGGATTGTTGGGTTTTCTTCCCTTGTTGAGAAGGGTTTCCCAGGATATTTCTTGTGTTCTTGTGCATGGTATTTCTTCTTGGGATCTTGGTTATTGCAACAATTGTTAATGGTGTAGCTGCATTTGTTTATGGTTCAAGTAAATGCTAAAATTGAAATAAACTTCATGCTTGAGCCTAGCATAGTGAAAATTCAACATGAAGCCCACATAGGGATTGGAGTGAGTTAATGCAGCCATAATGGAATTCAGCAACGGCCAAAAATCGACGACATCATAGCACAGGTTCCTGACCTCCTTGATTACTTATACCCCCTTCGCCCACAGTAGTTCATTCACAGAGAGTCGATGATCACTCAGATATAGTCTCGCCCAAGGTTGCAAGTCAAAAGTTTCAAAGATTTTTTCCACCACTAACACGAACAATAGCAGGAATTCTAGTTCCACACCGAAGTCCCAGGGCCCATGGCCCCTCCCAACAGAAGAATGGTATCCTACAGCTCCCAATCCACATAGGTGACCAAAAGTCCTACAGTTCCTTTCTCATGCCGATTGCAACTTCGAGTGCAACTATTGGGAAGGGGACCCATCCTACAGTTCACCAGCGGCATGAATACGAACACCAAATAGTTCCATGGATTGTGCTTCGAAGATTCTACAGTGGGTGTGCGCCCCAAGCCAAGAGATGGCGCTCCCGCCACCATGGATCAACACCTTTGTTGACGTTGGTAATCCAATTCTTCGAGCTTCCACCTCTATCGGTTGCAGTTGTCTGCATCTTCCCCACTATAAACAAGCCTAAGAGAGACAGGAAGAAGACGACGGTCACAGTCAATGGAGCCATCACCCCAGGTCGAACCTTTATAGGCGTCAGGGTGGTTCAACCAAGTCTTGGAGGAGGGCTTTGGCCTATTTGGGGCTTGGAATTATGGACTGCATGTTGAAAGACATACTTTTCACCCGCCGAACGGAGATCGATGAACAAGAGGTCAAGATCCCAGAAGAATGAAAGTTGAATTCACCATTAACCTCCGGGGATGCTCGACTCATTCCAAGACCTGTGTCAAGCTGCAACCACAGCCCAGATCAATAATTTTCCCTTACTCCAGCACTGTGCAGACATCTCAGTCAATCTGATTCAGTCATCTACCAATTCAATCCAGAATCCTATTGATGCAACATTGCGTGGACTCGAGGATGAGCCAACTAATAGTGTTGGGGGCTTGTTGCCACCCAAGGTTTTGGGGAAGTTGCACGGGCACTGCATAAGTCAATATTGTGCATGCGCCCATGAAGTTACACTGCACAGCGCCAGGAAGTATCAACAGCAATGCCGGCCAAAGGAATTTCTAAGCACGCCAACCCAATTTTGTATTGTGCGCAAGGAATCAAGAAGAAGACTGCATGCACACTAATCTATGTTGATGGGTTTACTAGGGATGTCATTCAAAAATGTGAGGAAACATCCCTTTGGTTTCCCAAGAAGATTTTCCTTGGAAAAAAAAGGTAGGTAGAAACAACTAAATCTCAATTACAGCAACTTATCAGTGGCACATAAATATGCTTAAAAGATGTTCATTTCTACCTTTAAAATTCCATTCTATCAAAAAATATGTTTACTTGAGAGCCTTTTTAGATCTATTACAATCAGTGTTGCGTAACTTGTGAATTAATCAGCAAGTACATCCCAAAACAAGTTCTTGCTGGGAAAAAATCAGCTCTTTTAGAAAAATCAGCAAACTCGTCAGTTTATGAGGAAAAAAACAAGTCTGCCAATTTTTCCTGACTTTCTCAAAAAATGGTCAATCAGGGTGCTTTTCTCATTTAAAAGTCAGCTTTAGGGGCTCATTTTGCCCATTTTCACTTGCAGTTTTAGTTTCCATGAGAGAGAATATTGATTCGACGTGGCAACAGAGGGGAAAATTGGAAAAGGCCAATTTGATTATCCGATGTTGTTTTAAGTTTGTATTTTAGTTTAGCTACAAAAATCTAAAGATATGCATTTATTATTGTTCACCAATTTTGTCAATTCTTTGCCGAGATTTTTTCCCGGTCATCAATTTCAGACCCTGGCTGAATCATTGTCAAGTTCGAGTTCTGCAACACAATTATAATTGAATTGAAATATTGTCCTTTTTACCTGAGTTGCAGTTTCTCATTGAGCTATATTTCCAGAATAGTGATAAATTGTCGATGGGATCATGGTTTAGCTGTGAAGTCGATGGCATGTCAGGCAACCCACCACGGTTCAATTCCCTCATAGGTGTGAATAAAAGCAATCGGGACCAGGTGCCAGCAGTTGTAAAGCTTCTCTTAGAGTCTAAAGGAAGCGCTTTCAAAAAAATAGCTATAAATTATTTTAAATTCCTTGAACTCTCTCCCCAGGTAGTTCCTCGAGTAAGCCCTAACACAGAACAAAAGAAAAGATGAAACAACAAAATGAACTGAATGTAATTTACTGAAAACTGATTTTGCCTCAACAAATGACAGCCTAAACTGCAAAGGTGCAAATAAATCTGATAAAAATTTACTGGGCATACTTTACTTTACAGGCAGGAGAAGTGGACTATGTAAGACAACACTGATACAGTAGCTGTCACCTGCCCAGGTGCTTAGGGGATCCATATAAAAAAAAATCGACAAACCACCCAGTTTTTGGTCAGTGCCTGATCAATACTCCTGAGACGTGTCTCTTCAGGGATTCGGAGAGAGCTTATTAGAAATGCGTTGAGACTCAAACCTCGGTTAGTTGTTATAAGCTCCCCAACATGCAAAAAGAGGAATTACAGTTTCAAATATAATTACAAATTTGCCAAAAAGATAAATGTGGTGTTTATTATGGCCACAGAGAGACAATTCTGAAAGTGAAAAAGAAAATTGTTCAAATACCTTCCATAAAACCGTCAATGGTCGAAAGATCGGGCATTTTGGTGATGTGAAGTACGCAGAATGAGATTAGATCAATAACCAGCCGATAAATTTTAGTATCATATTTGCTAATAATAGAGCTCAACCCTCCATAAATTTATCAACTGATAAATCATAAATCAATGACCGAGTAGAAGGAGAATTTGTGAGAGGGAACGCCAGGGCTATCATTGGAGCTTAAACCTTGTGGAGAAATTGAGATTATGGAAGTGGGAGAGTTTGATGAAATTAAATTCGACGGGAAAGCACCCAAATCGAAAGAAATTCATGAACAGATGGGGTAATCTGTACAGAGCAGGGTGGTCAACTGCCAAGTTAACAGCGGGAGGGTTATGCGATGATTTGGCAACGACGGTCAGATTGGGTACCGATGTGAATATGAATGCAGTGGATTAAGGGTTGTGTGGGGTATTTATTACTGGTGTTGTGGGATACCAAACGCCCCGGTCGGGCAG
>SNQJ01S0176645.1:5972-16971 GCA_010110895.2 Picea sitchensis | reverse complement strand
GTAATCCTCCATAAAGGATGTATGTTGTCTGACCCTTATTTGACTTAGGGTACCTACAAAATAACCCCTGTAAGTAACCTATGTGGATACCTATGTCAAAAAACTAAAGCCACCGTGATATAACCAATGCGTAGGCAAGCAGTCATAAGTCAGGTCCACCGTATCAGAAGGGTAACAAAGCCTGAAATATTAAAAGAAACACCTCTCACAAAGGTAAATGTATTAGAACTACCCCCATATACAAATAGATCCCTAGAAATATCTCTGACTCTAAGAAGGTATTAGAGGGATATCTCTACAACCAACTCTGCACGACCTCGTTCTTACCTCCGGTGTGAGTGGAGCCTCTGTTACTGGATAAATTAGTAGGTGTGGACACTAACAGATCTCCCTAGATCCACCTAGATCTAGAACAAAACAGGATAGGACATGACTCTTTCTCTAAGTTGTAGTCATTGAATCTACTACCCAGAAGGAATGGGTGACATACCTTTATATCACTTCCTTAGGTCTTTGGTGTCCCTGCTTCGCTCTGGTGCTCTTGTGAAATTAGGTCCAAGACAACACAAACCAACCAAAGTGAAGATATCAAAGTATATTTAATGTCAACCTATGCATATGATCAAGGAGTTATGCAATAAAATAAGAGTGATTTTATGGGAAAGGGACATGTCATTGTATTATATTAAATGGAAGTAGAAGATACAATCGGATCGCCTTGATGTCACAAGCTTCCTTTCAGTGACCCTTGGTTCCAACACATGCACTTGCTCTACATTTGCATGAAGAAGATCCAATATAGCTTGATAGACTAAATAGAGTCTTCAAGATTCTTTCCAAGTAGAGTTCTTCATACAATTCTTTCAGCAATTCTTCATTCCATCTTGCTTAACCTTTTCCGTGAGAAATCTTTCAATATATAGGAGAAGGAGAGATGGCTAAATGTATGAGGATGATCCCACCAAATCTGAAAAGTTAGTAGGATGTCAACCATGCGAATGCCAACTCATTTTCTAGAATATTCCCTTCTAGAACCTTCGTGACCTCTTCTCTTTTCCAAGCTTAAAACCAGGTTCACACCCTACCTATAGAGAATACTACGAACAATTCGCACCCAAAGTATGGGTTGCCTATGAGAATAAATGATTTTCACACCCTATAACATAGGCAGCCTGTAAACTCATCTTAAAAATGTTTTTTTTGGAAGAAGACAATAGTCACTTTTCTCAGGCAAAAAGTCCTTGTGGGAGCCTGAATACATCACTTGTAGAGACATCACTAGAGTGACCAAAATAACATGTAACAGAATGGCCCCCAAAGTATGAGGTTGGAACTTGTGACAACCGAAATACTTTGTAAAATGTGTATGTGTGTTATAAACAAGGAACACACCTAATCAAAAACCTGTAAACAACCAAGCATCTGTAGAATATAATACTAGTTCTGAGGTAGCCATCCCCATGCTCAGATCACAAATGAATGGAATCATAAATTTAGGTCATGGCCACCAATCATACACCATGGATCCATGTTGTGAAAATGCTACATAACCACCAGGAATACACTGTGGATCTATGTGAGAAGACTATAATTAAGACATAGCCATGTGACATACAAAGTGGATCTATGTGCTAATACAAATCATGCATACTCCTATCGCAGCCTGGATCAAAAAGATGAGACCTGGGGTCTTCAATCCCATTACCTGAAAGTACGAATCTAGCCATGTGATTACATGTGCTGAAGTAGAACATGGTAGAAACCACTTGATTATCGGTCATTGATGAAGACTGTTAACAAGTGCAAGGGAAATCATCATTGATATTAATGACTCCCAAGGTACCGAAGTACAATCTGAACGAATGTGAATGAATGAGCTAAAGTCGAGCACTCAGTGGAATCTCTCGATCAAGGATCAATGATGTGAAACCCCTGTCGAAAGTGAAGAGACCTGCCATTAAGGCATGCAGGTTCAAAGGTACTAAATGATTTCTAAGTCTCATTCCCAGATAATGAGTTGGAGTGAACGGAAAAAGACTCATCACAGGAGGGCCTTAATGTATCCCCCATCAATGACGCAAAATAAATGATAGATTTTGAGGGTGAATCAAAGTATGAACATGGGTTGAAACAGACACAGGGAAGGCCAACATAGTAAGAATGGACAACTGTATATGGCTGACTCAATAGAGGGATTGTTTGAACTTCTCTTGAACATATGAATGACATGACCAAGGACTTGGAAGCACTGACTCAAAGATGACCCAATATACGACCTTGTAGCAAGTCGAACGAGAGACAAATGGATTTCCCAACCTAGATTCAAATGACGAATAGGGGGTGTCATTTTCAAGAGTGACACTTACTGCCATTAACACAAATATGAAAACATATCCCTTTCCCAAAATTTCCCCCACCATCTCTAGCGAGTACCTCTTTATTTTTACACAAGCTTGAGGAGGATAACATACACTTGTCGATGTAAGCTCATCCTTCGGACAAGTCCCTCAGAGTATATTTAACGAACCCTAAAAAGGAGTGGTTTGGTCCCATTATGGGTCTTTCGATGTTTGTTCAACGAGTCCAAGGATAGAAAACTCGAGGGTTTTTCATGCTTCGAGAGTTTGAAAAACACTTAAAAAGAACTCTCCCAGTTCATTTTTCGTAAATGAGTTCGACGAGAACGAAAAAGTGATAAACTATCACCCGTCGAACATTTTCTTCAAATACTTTAATGAGCATGAAAAGAACAAGATCACTCGACAATCTTTTCATTTTTATGGAATGTGAAAAGAGCTTAAAGGATACTCCCTTACATTCGTCATTTTTGTGTTACCATAACAAATACGAAAAGATGATAAAAAGTATACTCGGTTACGTTCTCATATATTTTTGAGCGCGAGAACGAACGAAGATTGAGCTCAAGGTTTTTCCTACAAAAACCCTAAAAAAGTAGTCGTACATGCGACAAAAAAGAAAAAACACCCATACCCCCTCATTCAGACTTCAAAGTTGCTATATCTGTGAAAAATCATACTCACAAGGCTATTAGGGTATTAGGTTTTATAAACAAAGCAATCAAAATAATATAAAAGATCAACAAGAAATAGTAAAAAGTGAATAAATATGGGTGAAAAGGACTTTTTACCATTTCATTGTTACTTTGCCAAAAACTTGTCCAACATACCTCATTTTCCTCCAAATTTATTTGCTCGATTGTGGAAGGCACAAGCAATCATTCAGTGAACAGTTTCATCCAATGAGGTAATCTCCTTATTCTCCAACTTTTCCATGGTTTGTTTTTGGTTTTTATTGGCAATTTTTAGAGTTTTGAGTCCATTTTAGGGTCGGAACATGAGCTCAATCATTCTCGCAGGTGGGTCATGCGGGACCTGTGAGAATCTAAGATTATTGTAGGTGGGCATCAGGGCACCTGAGAGAATCTCCCACTGTGCAAAAGGTTCACCTGCGAGGGCCGAAAAATGGATTTTAATGTGTGGTTTTGCTCAATAAAAATTATGCAAGAGTTTAAAACAAGTTGTTGACTTCCCCCTCATGGCTCTATTGCAGGTGTTGACCATCATGAGGTTGGAATGGAGAGAAAGAGAACATGAGGAGGATGATGCCATTTCTCAAAATGACCCAGGTACATTCGCTGCCCTCCGAGAATGTGGGCTCTTGAAAATTTTTAGGATCCCGGGCATGAGAGCCCAACTCAGGTTGTTAGAATACCTGGTCCACATGTGGGATGTGGATCAAAAATTATTTCACGTGGGAGTCCATACGCTAACACTAGATATCGAGGATATCTGTTTTCTGATGGGGTTGTCACGACATGGATACCATGCTACTTTGACCGGAGGTAGAGGCGATGGACTTCCTATGAGCGAGTATGTTCGCCAATATTATGTTCCCAAGGCAGAGAGAAGAAAGGGTAAGGTTTCCATTTGGGGGGTCTAATATTTGACCCTACGGACTATCTTGTTTACCATTGCATGCATGGTTGGGAGTGCAAATCCACACATGGCTCTCTAGAGCTATTTCCAATATGCCATAGAGTGCACAGAGCCTCAGGTTTTCAACTGGTCGGACGTAATTCTCCACAGTATGAAGAGACAACTGACAAAGTGC
Source organism: Picea sitchensis (assembly GCA_010110895.2). Classification (NCBI taxonomy): domain Eukaryota; kingdom Viridiplantae; phylum Streptophyta; class Pinopsida; order Pinales; family Pinaceae; genus Picea; species Picea sitchensis. Next base: position 12,840 of record SNQJ01S0176645.1, on the reverse strand, counting down.
AGAAGGGGTGACTTGAAGAAGTTTGGGTACGGGTCACTTTTGGTTTCATTCTTCCTCAAGAGGGTCCCACTGTTGTGACTACAGGTTGATTGAGGTTTACTAGCCCCACAGGATCTGAGGATGCTGAGGTGGTGTAACGTCATGGCTCGACACGTAGCAGGGCCTATAATCAAGTATAATGATTCATTTTTTGACTGTTTGAGGCCCCAAATGTTGATGATCGATGACTACGCATATGCCGGTTTGGATTTCTTAGGGGATCTAGATTTGTTCTTGCCTGAGGATGCTTAGTGGGGTGACTTAGGTGAGAAGTACACATTTTGTTCTTTTTAAATGTTTTTGCAAATTTTATTATATGAAATGTTTTTATGTTTATCCAAGTACTAATCAAAAAAAAAATATTTTTGATGACACAGATGTGGGGCCGTATTGACCTCCAGGAACATCTCCCATTCAAAGGTGAGGATAAGTGGCTCTAGTGGTGAGATGGGATGCTGAAGACTATGAGGCAGTGGAATAGAACTTAGAGGGGTTGATCGCGGATGTCCCAGACATTGCTATTGGGGAGATCCTGAGACATTACCAATGCCATACTGTGGGCGTGTCCGAGTCTCTCAGTCGACTGCTCCGTAGGGTAGCCCGAGCAGTTGTGTGTTATCATGAGCATCATTTGTGATGCTATTTTGTAGAATCTATAGGCTTCGTATTTTGAGATTTTGATCCTTGGACAGAAACTTTTTGTAAAATCTTTTGATCGTTATATACATATATACGGCTTCTACCGGCTTATTTTTTGTTGTGGTATACATGTGATGTGTGATTGGTTTATAAATGTCCCAAATTTCTGTCTAACACATAGTTAGCTAAGGCATCAGTCAATGTATTTAAACATCTAGGAATGTGTTGATATTCGATATAATAAAAATAACATTCCAAGAGGCGAATTCGTAAATATACCCATAATAAATTAGGACTTCGGATAGCATAGACATTACTTAACTGTAGTACTGCTAGCTGCGAATCGAGTCGTATAACCAGGTGGCAGATATCAAGCGAAATAACATCAATCAACAATTCGATGACGGTGCTATATTCTGCAATATTATTGGTCGCATGACTGAGGCACACACCTCGTAGACTGATAAGTTCGTTTGTAGGGGCGTAAATTTCCCATGCAACAGAAGCAAGGTTTTGAGTACTATGACTAGCGCCATTGGCAAAGCCAATGTGGGGTAGCGAAGACTCCGACATCCAGAAACCAAGCACAATTCAAGATAAGAGGTCGAGGGCAGAGACCAAATAATAAAAAAGCATACTAAAGTAATACACAAAAAGTATCATACAATAAAATACAAGCACTCATGCATAGGTGATCTTAAGCATAGTACTTCTTTAAGTACAATCCATTTTTGGGTTCACTCAAAGGGATACCATCGTAGTCCATCAACTCGTAAGCTCCTTTCACCAAAACTCGTCTGATGATATAAGGACCTCGCCACATAGCTTCAAATTTTTTATCTCCTAGCATATCCCGATCTTATTCATAAAGGAGAACCAGATCACCTTCGGAGAAAATGTGTGGCTTGACATGTTTGTCGAATTGGGATCTAACGCGCTTCTTTTGGGCTTCTATGACTAGGGGGTCATCACAACAGTTTTTGTCTAATTTCATGAGATACAATAGGTGTTCTTCTTTGGCAGAAGTGTTTGGGAGAAGTTTGACGTCTAGTTTTAGGGAGGGTATCTCACATTCAATCAGCAAGATGGCTTCTAGACCATAGACTAACTGGAATGGTGTGAACCTGGTAGAAGACTTAATGGATGTCTGGTAAACCCACAATGTTGAAAACAACATCGTGTGCCAACTTGTTATGTGAATCCCTATCATTTGTCGAAGCATGGTAATGAGGATTTTGTTTATTGCTTCAACTTGGTCGTTGGCTTGTGGGTAATAGGGTGTTGGGTTTTCATGGAGAAGACCCAACTTTTCAGTGAGTTCAGACATCATGAAGTTTCTAAAGTGGCTATCGTGATCAGTAACAATATCTTGAGGAACACCAAATCGAGAAATGATGTGATTGAATATAAATAATGTTGCAATCCTTCTGGTATTGTCGAATGTTGGCATCGCCTCGGCCCATTTTGTAAAATAATCTATGGCTACAATAATGTATCCATGCCCCCCAGCTGAGTGAGGGTGACATGTCATGAAATCGATACCCCATTTCACAAAAGGACCAACAAAGACCACAAGGTGTAGAGAAGCAGGGTGTGATCATATTTTATTGTTGTAGGTTTGGCAACCGTGGCATTTTTGGACAGCAATTATACAATCGTTGAATAAAGAAGGCCAAAAATACCCTGCTCATAAGATCTTCTAGGTAGTAGCATACCCATACATGTGACCACCACAGGCTCTAGAATGGCAGTCATTCAGGGATTTCTCGACTTCATCAAACGTGAGGCAGCGTCGAAAAATGGAGTCAATCCCATGACGATAAAGAGTATCACCAAGGATAATATACTAATCGGCTTGGTAGCATATTCGACGGTGGTCAGTGCTAGAAAAATTGGGCCAGAAAGTCTAGGTCTGGAGATATATAATGATATCTTCATACCAAAGGTCAGCGGAACTAATCAGGAAAAGGGATTCATTGGGTAATGAATCTTCTACTACATTTTTCGTCTCAGAGCAGGGAAGGTCACATATCAACTCGACAAACACCAAGAATTTCTTGGACTTAGCGCGTTCGAATTCTAAATCAAACTCCTGGAGTATTACGATCCATTTGGAGTATTTTCCCCCTAGCAATTGGCGTGTAAGAATGTGTTGCATAGGGTTGCAGTTAGAAATTACCGTAGTCCTGCGAAAAATGATATAGTGCTGGAAACGTTGAACAACTTGGACGGCTGCCAAGGCCAGTTTTTTAACATGTAAATACTTGGTTTCGGTAGTCACGAGACTCCGACTCAAGTAATAGATGACATGTTCATCATGTGAATCATCCTCCTGGACGAGAACCATAGCGATGGTATAGTCTGAGGCTGCAAGGTAAAGGAAATAATCTCGACTGTAATCATGTGGGAAGAGTAGTGGGGTACGTGTCAAAGACAGTTTCAAAGATTTGAAAGCTTTGTCAGTAGTGGTATCCCATACAAACTCAGAACCTTTCTTGAGCATTCACGTAAATCAAAGAGTTAGCTCAGTATAGTTCAGGATGAAATGGCAGAGAAAGTTTGCCTTCCCTTGCAAACTTTATAACTGGTGAAGTGAGGAAGGAGGAGGGAGATTGAGAATCACCTCAACCTTCAAAGGATCTACCCTGGTCCCTTGATGTGAAACAATAAATCCCAGAAGTCGGTCAGATTCTATGTAGAAAACACATTTGTGGGGATTCAAGAATATATGGTAAAACCGACATCGAAGGAAAATGGCGCAGAGGTATATTGGATGATCTACACGGTGCATGGAATGAGTGGGTAAGTCATCGAGATGTGGCTGCACAATGTTCTTTATATCATGAAAGGAATAAGACATAGCACGTTGAAACGTTGCACTATCATTCTTTAAACTGAATGGAAGTTTCCAGTAGGTGAAAGTGCCCCAAGGACAAAACAAAGCGGTCTTGTGTTGGTCCGCGGGTACGATATTGATTTTATTATTAATGGAGAAACCATCCATTAGAGAGAATATTTCACTTCGGGCACAATCGTCGACAATCTAGTCAACATAGGGGGTAGGAAAGTTTTCTTTAGGATAAGCTTTGTTAATGTCTCTATAATCAATGCACATGTAGATCGTGCCTTGTTTCTTGTTAGCCAGAATAAGATTGGAAACCCAGTTAGTTAGAGCCACAGGGTAAATAAAGCCAACTTTGAGAAGTTTCTCAACTTTAAGCTTGATAGCGGCTGCTTTACGTGGGTGGACTAGGCAAAGTCATTTCCAGACAGGTTTAGTGCCCGGGTATGTCTTAATCTCATGTACCACAATGTCAAGATCAATCCTTGACATTTCTTCATAGCTCCATGCGAAGACGTCACAAAATTCTTGGAAAAGAGACTTGTAGGTGACAAAATCGTCATGGGAACACGAAGCTCCGATATGCACATTTTCAACAACCCCAGGTTTTATGGATATGTCGAGGGGGATGGTGGGTGAGATATTACTTAAGTTCCCTTCATAGAACATATTGTGTGTAGACTCGGGAATGGTAGAAATGATGACAATGGTCGACGAGGTCAAGATTTGTTGGTAACCCTCGATGGTGTGTTGTTCCAGGAAGAGGATGGAATGATGATGTCCATCATCCCAAGGGGTGTCTTCCATGGACATAACAGACATAATCATCTTGTCCATGGGAAAATGACGCAGAATGGATCTGGAGATAAATAACCAAGAGAGGGGGTAGAAGGGGTTGTCGATTGAATGGCTTGATAAGTGGATTCGACCGGACTCAAAGGAATTTCATCACCATAACAAAGATGATCGTCGGGGTTGGGTACCATCCACGGGTCGTAAGACATAGGGGTTCCATGAACAGAGGTGTAGATCATGTTGATCGAGGCGATAAACGGATGTGGAACATCGGGTGGTGGAATGGGGAAAGTACCCATCAAAGAGGAATCTTTAAGAAGACCGACACCGACGTTCTCATATCCAGGGGGGTTTTGCAATGAAAGGTACATTGTTGGTATGTGCATCAGAGTGAAAGAAGGCCAATTGGTTTACGGTAACTACTTTTCCTTGTTGTGGGAAATGCATGACACGGAAAAGAGTGGACAGAACTGCATGCATGGAATCGATCTAGCTATGGCCAAGTAGAAGGTTGTAATCAAGAGGAGCGTTAAATACCTCCACTTCAACGTTGACCATTTTTCCTTCTAACATAATAGGCAATGAAGGGAGGACACTGTAAGGCTTAAAAATAGTGCCATTGAAGGCTTGAGCATGTTGTGGGATTTTATTAAAGGAGGAAAGTTGATGGATTTCTAGTAGGTAATAGACATGACACACGTCGAGGCACCCTCCTAAATAACTGTTCTACAAATGTTTTTGTCGGAGACAATAAATTGTATTTGGAATGTGAGTTGAGGGGGTAACCTTGGAATGTGATCTTCCAAGTCAAAAATTATTAAATTTTTATCTGTAGGGTCGATTCCACCAATAGCTTTCAATAGTGCCTTCTGTTGTATAGGACAACTCTGAAGGACTTCAAGGGTTGACATCGCAGACGATGCTTCTGCCAAATCTTCAACAATACTGTAGTTCTAGGTAGCACATGCATGAGGATTGAAAGATGATTTTCGAGCAACACCCTTTGGAAGAGGGTGAAGAACTGTTTCTAGGCTCGATCGTTCGATATGAAGAGGACCATTGGTAGGTGGAGTCGTGGGAGATGGTTGGACCAACGAAGGAGGTATTGCATCAACCTTCTCTTTGGAGGAAGAATAATCTTTGGCTCGAGTGGTAAGTGTGATGTCATTCTTCTTTGAATCACCTGTACACATTAAGACATAGGATGTATTGGAGGGGGAAGGTTGGTCATGAATGACCAATTGGGCCTATTGTTGAGAAGGGAAGGGTTGTGACAACATGGTCGGAGTGGGGGGTTTTAGGGTCCCTTGAGGGAACTTAGTAACCTCAACTCGTCGTGGACAATCCTTAGTGTAGTGATCATCACCATAGATAAGACAAAGGTATCAGGGTTTGTGCTTATCCTTATAGTCAATAGGTGGTGTTTTGGTTTTCTTAGATTGCAAATTATTTTTATCCTCCTTGTTCTTACCCTTTCCTTTTTTGGATTTATTTTTACCGGCGGGGGTAGATTGAATAGATTTCACCTCAGAAGTCTTGTCGGTGGGAGGGGTAGGAGATGGAGCATTTTGGACATTAGAAGAAATGGATTTGGGGTTGTTGCTAGAGGTTTGGACGAAATGAGGTTGGGCATGGAAAGTGCCAATCACACCGTCAGCTGCATGAGAATCAGCAGGAGTAGTTGAAGTAGCAGAAGTAGAAGGATGAGGTGTGTCAGGGAGTAAGTTGTAAAGAGTACCCGTTTGTGAGTAAACGAGGTCAAGGTATTGAGCATGACTGATTGCCTGTTATTTTGTGAAAACTCCACCCATGGCGATGTCACAAGCGATGTCGTTCATGAATGATTTCGTGAACCAATCTGCCAGCAACAGATCGGGAAGTTTGAGTTTGATGAGATGTCGTCTCCGTCGCCACTCATGAATGTGATCAGAGATATGAGTGGCTTTGGTTTGTTTAAAATAACTCAAAATTTTGGTTCTCATTTCGTAGAGGATCGGTAACTGGTAGTGGGTGAGGAAATCCATAGCAAGGGTGTTGAAGTCGATGAAGAAGCCTCGTGGTAATTCTATATACCAATTCGTGGAGGAAACTGTGAGAGTTCACTGAAAAAGGCATAAACAAATAGAGTCATCCGTCAAGGAGTTGGATGAGCACCAAAGGTGAAAATTCATTACATTATTGTTCGGGTCCTCTTCTGGTTTACCATCAAATTTAGGGATGTCGGATGGTAGTTTGGCTGGTATGGTGGACCATTGAGGAGAGTGACGGATCAGATCATTTAAAATTATTGACAGATTAGGGAGGTCCAGGGTGGCTAAGAAGGGAAACTGTCTATTCACATGTGGGTACTGGTGACTTTGGGGAGGGAGTCTCATCAGTAGACTAGCGGGACCATAAGTAGTTTACATATAATGTGAAGATCTGGGCAGCTTCGGTTGTTGGTGTGGAGGAAAGTAATTCATAGGGTTGTACCCTTGAACAGGGGTGTGGGGTTGAGCGTTTGAGCCCCAAATAGGATTGGATGTTCCTGGATATGGTTGGCCTGTACTAGGG
>SNQJ01S0176644.1:0-13383 GCA_010110895.2 Picea sitchensis | reverse complement strand
TTTTAATTATAGTTCTTAATGCACCAAAGAATGATCTCATGGCAAGGGAAACCCTCCAATACCCTATAATATTTCATGAAACTTGATTTCCAGACCTTCTCATCCTATCATTTCTTATAAGTAAGCTAGTAAAAACTATCAAAATAATGAAACAACCACTCACACTGAATATTATATGTGTTACCAATGTTTAGGTCAAGTTTTTCATATTCCTTATAAGCCATGAAGAAATTAATAACTTGTATACATCAATTTTCACAATTATGTACTAGTAACATAATGTGGTTTATGTGATACAAGTGAAGCCATGTGGGCTAAGTTATAATTACCTTATCTTATAAAAATATGAAATGTTAAGAAAATATTTCTAGTGGAGCTCAAGTCAAAGGCCCAACTAGTGAATGTATTTGAGTCTAAGTAGTGGGCTAAGATTATGATGTAACTGATGTTTTTTGGGGAACCACCATGAGTATGTTTCCATGGTTTGCTTATGCATGCAAAAATGTTTACAAAGGAAATACATAGTAATGAATATCCAGCAATTTTTTTTTCTTGAGGAAGGAACAATGGGAATTTGATACCACAAGAGGGGAAGAGAAAAGAGGTCGCATGGGTGATTTGACCTTGACACTTTTCCTTTCGGAAGTACTTCCTTTTAGCTCATGCTTGCTTACAAATATTTCCCATCAATATTATATTGTGGATATCCAAGTACAAGTTATTACATCCTTGGTAAGAATATAGAAATCATGCAAGAAAATGCCCCTTCTTTCCATTCGTGGGGATGATTATTCATTATTCTTGGATCACTCTTTCATTCTCCCATTGGCATTCTCTTCCATGTTATGATCATTTTTTCTTCTAGTTAATTAAGGAACTTATGGGAAGCCATGGTTTCTATTCCTACAATAGTAAGATAATCCCATGGAATCATGGTTGGTAAGAGCCTATAGGAGTTGGGGGATTTGATGTTGGAAATGTTAATGAAAGGGGAATGGTTTTGAGGTAAAACCATGGTTGGAATGTCCACAATGGCTTAATAAAATACCTCTAAACATGTAACTTGATTATCACTTATAATTGACTGTTCAAGACAAGTGTTACTCTATGAGGTTATTTCCAAAAGGAAATTAATATTTTTTATTTTTCATGCTTGCATTGAAGAGCATTGGAAGAGAAGAACATCCCTGAGGGGTCATTGACTAGAGAAAGGCAATATCTTCCATGTGTTTTGTAGGGAATTCAAGGAGAGTGATATGGTTGGTTAATGTCTAGATGGGCACTTGGAGTTCTCTGTATTGAGTAGATTGGTTGTGTGATGAGAGAAATGGCTTGTTCTAAGTAATATTAGAGTTTTATAGGATCTTCCTTCATCCTAGTGGTATCATGGTATGGCTTAGGGGTGGAATATATCACTGATTTCTATGGTTGGGTGGTGAATCTATGTTCAACAATAGGTTTGTTGGAATTCATTTAAGTTATACATAAGCATTCATATTTTCTTCCTAGAATGGTTTATGTTGCTAATCTATTGTGTGATTCCTTGAATGAAATGGGTAATGAATGAATTTTCTATATTCAATGTTATTTCCAATACTATTTTATACATGCATATGGATTACATATTTTATTATTTTTAGAGGTCAAATTCAACCTCAAAATTGGTTAATAGAAGAAATAATATTGTTAGTAGTGTTTGATGGCTAAGGGAGAAGTTTAGGTCATACAACAATGAGTTGCTATGGCTGTGAAATTTGAGTAATAAGTTGGAATTTACAATTTCACTCCAATTATTTGACAAAAAGACTTAATGTGAATTGAGGAAATATTTTATAAGGATCCAAGAGGATGAGATGAATAGTTGTGGTGAGGAGGTAATGGTGAACATTTAGAGGTTGGATTAATATTAAGGCCTTTGATTAGGTCTTAAAGGTGAATTCCAGTACAAATTGACAGGGTTTGAGTTTCAACTCCTAGTAGTATATAGTGGTGTATCTATTCAAATAGGATTTGGTTTCATATTCAACATACTGCATAGTTCTATTATCTATGAAGTGCACATGGCTACCTAATGAATGCCAGAATTGGAATTCCATGGAGTGTACAAAGTTGTAGTTCCAAGAATTCAAATTATTGGCAATGGAATCAACTTGTTTATATGTAATACAATGGAATTCATAGTTGTGTGCTAATCATTGACAACATTTAGACTTTTGGGAAAAGACACACTTTAGATATGGATGAATTGGGAATGTTGAGGATCAAGACTTTGTGAATGAATGTGATCAAATATCTTGAATTGCATGTATGTACCATTTTTCAAATTGCAAGTTAATGTAGACATGGTTAGAGGCCAATTGTGGACCCGGTTCTACTCGGTATTTTCATTTCATTGAGATATTTTCATAGACTTAAGGGAGAGCCTAGGACCAAGTTCAAGGCCAATATATAATAAGCCACCTTGGATTTGGTTCCACTATACCATAATATTACAATTATGATAAATATTTATTGGGGCCAATCCATTGAACATGACATGGATTGCAAATGATGAAGTTACATATGGTCTATGATTCACATAATGAGGAAAAAAATGAAAATGAGGGAATGTATTCCCTCAACATATAAACAAGAAAGTAAAGGGAGGAAAAACCATCCCACAATAGAAACAATTTTATTTTTTGTTTTATTTTATCCTTGATGTTATAGGATTCCATGGGGCATTTGGTTCGAGATGGCCCATGCACCAAGTGGCATCTGAAGTGGTTAATCCAATTCAAATGGAGGGGTATTCATGACCTTGTGTAATATCAAAACAGGATGGTTTTGTGGACTAAATATGTGGGAATAATTTTTGGTATATGAGCAATTTCTCGAACATTAATCTAGGTAGGGTTGAGATCCAAGTCCCACACTCTATCCTAGAACCAAAACAAGAATTAGTAGATCATACCTTATCATCCACACCCAATGGAATTTTATTTAGGACGTATTTTAGTAGCTTGAGATCCATATGAAAAGGAAACTACATGTACCTTAATGTCTCAGGGGATATGGGAGTGGATGTTCTCAACAATCGATCTGGCCAAGATGATATCAATGATATTTGGGAGTTTAAAAGGGAATATAATTATTCCCTTTAATCTCTTGGGGTAAACTATTGAACATGCAATAAAGGGACTCATGTCACCATACTGAGATTACTATATAAAGGAAACAATAGAGATTTACCATTTGGGGATCATTTAGGGCTAAGTAAGGAGGGTCCCACTATCTTCTAACTGAAGGGGAGCATGTCACATGGATGGATTCATGGGAACTATAAGGCCTAAGGAAAATAGAGAGGTACAAAAAGGAGCTTGGAGCATCATGAAAATACCACTGGGATTAACATAACAAGAATATAAGGAAACCCATGAAGACATGGATGACATGGGTCAATTTACTATTCATGTACTATATTTTCCATGAAAATAAGGAAAAGGATATTGTTGGATCCATGAAGAACCTATGGGCTAATGAACCCTAAGGTTCATGAAAATTCACAAGAAAAGGAAGGAGCCGTAGGTTACATACAAGGGTTATTGAGAATAACGCGACCAATCCATGAGTGAGATTGCATGTGTTATTCCATACACATAATGAGAAATGATCCCAAAGTGTATGTGGATAAGGCTCTATCTACATCTAACCCATGAGTATTAGGCTCAACAAAAAATGTTGTATGGGAAGAGGAAATAACCAATATTCTTGCTACCTTTATACCCAATGATAATATTCGATTTGGAAAGGACCAGGGGCATAGTAAGGCCTAAAAACCATGCAAGTGCATAGAGAAAGTGAAAATACTTATTATTCAAAAAAATATTGAGATTAGACATGTAGGGAAACTAGGGGGTCTATGTACTACCCCTAGGATGAGGCAATTGTAATGTAAATATAATTGTATATATATATATATATATATATATATATATATATATATATATATATATATATATATATGGGTTTGTGAGTCATGGTGCACAAATTTTGGATACATTTTAGCTCACGTGAATCAAGGGAATAGGGATACATTTTAGCTCACGTGAATCAAGGGAATAGTGTGCACCCATCTCATAACTTTTTTTTCACCTGAGTAAGTGCACAAGGATTATCATGCACGCGAACCAAGAGAAGAGTGCATGCCCATTTCATAACTTTTCGTACACCTGAGTAAGTGCACAAGGGTCACTTTAATGTCCAGACCATGTTTGTAGCTAGGATATTTTGGGGGTGGAGAGCCTTTGTATATATGTATATTGAGGCTAGATTTCTTGCATGGTTATTAGGCCTAGATACCATAGATTGCGACAAAGGCCATTGCACCTATTTTTGTAAAATGTAATTACAATAAGATATTAATAAAACATATCACTACATGCATACCAATCAGAAGAAAATAGACAGTTTAAAAATCCACTAGAATGGGAAAGGGGTGTGAAGCTTAAAGGGAATATTTTAATAATATTTCCAAAAGTATAATTATGGGATATGTATTTATCATAAGTTCCCAAGGAATGGGAATGAGTCATGAAGTGGATATAAGTTATCTCTTAAGGTGACAAGTGTCTGATTATAATAATGCAAATATATTGTCGGGCCTTAGTGTATTTTAGGGGGATTTCACTCATTCCTTAAGCAAGAAGAGAAACTTTCCTCTACTAAGCATCCACATCTTGTTGTAACTTGTTTCCATCACATAACTCTGTGATTGGGATGGCCTATGCATGATTGAAGAAGCCAGTTTTCAAGCCTGTGTTTATCAAAGAAGTGGATTGAAAGGATCGTGTTATTCGAAGAAGCAGGATGTCAAGCCTATGTTTGTCGAAGAAGCAATTTTTCAGGCCCATGTTTGTCGAAAAAGTGGGTTGTCAGGCCCGTGTTTGTCAAAGAAGTGGGTCATCAGGCCCATGAGCATTCTCTCTAGGTGAGAGAACTGTTAGGAATTGTTTTCCCAACGTGCATAGTTACAACTATAGAGCTCTGAGACTTCTTTTTCGGCCTGTTGTTGAAGCCTTGGAAGGGAAGTGGGGCTGTAAAAGGATTGTTGAGTAGAGAAGGGGCACACTTCCTGGGGTGGGACAATCAAGTGGGGAATGAGGTACTCTAGTCTATTTGTTGGGGTCATCACCTTTGTCTAAGTGTTTTGACTATGGATAGACCCTAGCTTATCTTAGCAATCCTTTTCCTAGGTGGATTTTTATCCCCAGACCAGGGGTGAGTTGGTGGTAAGATTTTTTGAGTAGAAGAGTCTATGGTTGGGAGGAACATCTAAGGTCTATGCTCAGTTGGTGGATTACAACAAAATATAAGTATATTATTATGTGTATTATTCTCTAAGTAATGTGCATACACAAGTTAAATATTTTATGTGTTATGGTTGTGTATATATATATTTGTGCATGGATTATATGTTGTAGATATGCATGTATGTTGCATATGTAGGGCATGGTCCATGAAAATTTATATGTGTTTATATATTGTTTAAAATACAAACATTTATGATATTTTTGTTATGGAATTGGTACATTATTATGTTAGTTGTGGCATATATTGTTAGTTCTACATAATTTTCGTAGATGTAGAGCATGGTAGTTTAAGTGTTTCCTATTAGATAATTATGTGGTAACGGTTATGGAATTTTGAGGCAAGTCTTGAATCATCGCATGTGTAAAGTGGTATTAGTCCATGTGCGCAAATGGGACAGATCCTACGTGCGACATAGGAATGGTTGTGCTCGTAGTTGTATTATGGGTTATTTCTTCTTTTATAATCACTATCTTGTTAAGTAACTTCAACAGTAATTGTATGGGTTCTAGAGAAAATCTAGAAATGTCATGCATGTTTAAGGATAGACAACGTGACTAAAACAATGACAGTTGAGCACATAGATTTTGTAAGACGTAGTTGTTGCGCATGGTACGAGACCGATTGTGCACACTAGGAAAATGTAGCGACGTGTAGCACAATCCCAGTCGTGCACATTGTTGGTTTCAACAAATTTCTTTTGGAGAGGAAAAAAATGGTATCAAAGATTTATATACCATAGTTGCAGTGGTGGAGACTCTACAATGTTGTAATGTGACTGAACTAGGAGGTTGTATACATCATAAAGTGGTATCAAAGCTCAAAATGTTGATGTGACATGGCCTTTGAGCAGAGCTGGGGACATTACAAAGTGGTATCAAATATTTTGGTTCAACACTCGACTTGTATGGGCCAGCGATCAAAATGAAGTTGGCAAGGCAAGAATTTTTATGATGCTCACATGGTTGCAAGATGAAAATTGGGGAAAAAAAAAAAAAGTGAAGAAAGGAGTCGTGTGCGCTAAGTATTGGTTCATAGTGTGTGCATACTAATTTTTGGCACTGCGCGATGTAGGAATTATGGTACACGGAAGATATTGGTGCATGGAATGTGTACACTAAATATTGGGAACTGTGGGGTATAGAACTAGTGGAACACACATAATATATGAGTGCATTACATGCGTGATGAATATGGATATACAGAATTGATGGGTGCATACATAACAATAGTGTGCAGGGTGTGCACATTGAATATTAGTGATGCAAAATGAGAACACATTGATTATGAACATCACATGGAGTAGAATTAATGGCATGCAATGCATGTGCATGGAATATTGGTGTTGTGTGGGGTAGGGTTGGAGATTCACATTGAGTATTAGGTGCGAGAGGGTGCACAGTGTATGTTTGCACAATGTAGATAAAAGTTGTGATTTTTGTAGGATATTGGTGCACGACACAAAAGTTGTGCACACTAGATAATGATGCATGGAACCCAAAAGTTGTGTGCACTAGATAATGATGCACGAAACCCAAAAGTTGAGTATGATAAAGATTATTGCCCACTATAAAGTTGTGCACATTGAATGTTGGTGTGTTGTAAGTGTGATTGCTATTTCATGTGTAGAGCATGTGTGCATGATGAATATGGATGCATAATACATAATTTGTGTACACACGAGATTTGAAATAAAAAAAATAAGAGAAAAGAGGAGGAAAATTCCTCGACAAAGGAATCCAAATATTCACCCAGAATTTTGAATTAAGCTATTAAATTCACTAGGAACCAGAAGAAAGGACTGCAATACACTTATGGAACATAATGTGCATAGTATTTATGGTTTTCGTAAATTCTTTATTCTAACAAATATTGTTTCATGCACATTTTGCAGAGTTAACAACAATTTTATCGGTACATGATCAACACATAGATCATAAGCATGGAAGATTCACAAAGAACCTACAACCATGAATATGAGGTTAGAAGGATATCTAACAATATAGGTGATGAGGGTATAGATTCAAATGGACATGGAGAATCCAAGGAAGAAAGAATGAATTTGATGAAGACCATAAAATTTTTACAAAAGGACATCCAAAGTTATAAAGTTGATAATGAATGGCTTATGAAATCCAAAGAGGAATGATATGGCTTCAACATCAAGTTGCTACAAATCTTGGAAAGAATTGAGAAAATATGGATAAGGATACCGAGTGAAGAAAATTGAGGAGACATAGGTCTCATGATGAGAGAAGAAAATCAAGAAGTGTTGACAAGCATCACCATCACTCTCCAAGACATTTAGCTGGGAGAGCATGCAGTTGTGCAAGCCCAACTTCTATCAGGAAGCATAAGAGAAGTTCTGCGGTGGATGGACTATAAGGAAAAATGAATAAGATTAAGATTTCTACTTTTGATGGTGAGCACAAGAAGGATGAGGATTTTGAGACCTGGCTACTGGGAATGAGGAAGTACTTAAATTACATAATTACTCTTCACATGAAGAAGGGAGAATTGCCATCTACAAGCTCAAGGGAAAAGGATCAATGTGGTGGGACTAGTTTGTGCAAGTACAACACATTGATGAGAAAAAGTTTACTTGGAGAGAGTTCAAGGGGTATTTTCAAACAAAATACTTAACCACATGTTACTATGATAGGAAAATGGAGTTCTTTGAACTCAAGATTGGAAGTATGAGAGGAGAGTTTTAGAGCTACTAAAGTATGTTTCTTTCATCAAGGATGAACAACTTAATATTCAAAGGTACTTGAGTAGGCTGCCATCATTTATCAGTGACAAAATATAGTATGATGATCCCAAGACATTGGAGTAAAATATAAGGAGAGCCAAGTGTCTCTATGATCAGGATAGAGGAAGACCCACTTAATAAAGGCTTGGGAAGAAAAGAAAAAAAGAAAGATGGAGAAGAGGAAGAAGGGGGCCAAGCCACCAGTATTCAGAAATTATTTTCAGAGATAGCCAAATCCCAAAGAGTCCAAAATGACATAGAAAATGGAGAAAAGAACAAGGAAACAACCAATGAAGTGTTTGGGTTGTGAGGGAGATCATATGTACATACATTTTCCTCACAAAGGTGAAAAAGTGAGGACTATTAAAAATGTATAACAAGATGATACAGTGGAGGACATGGGAATAAATGTACCTAGGATATACACAACCATAGATAAAAAACAAATTGAGTTTCAATCACATATGATTCAAGTGGAAATATCAACAACCAAACCATTGCTATTTTAGTTGATTAAGGAACTAGTCATAGTTATCTAAATCCTAATATGGTGGAAAGATTTCAATTGTGAAAAAGTAAGCTGGGGAAACCTTGGTCAGTAAAATTAACTATAAGAGAAAAAAAGGAAAATTGATTAGATGGTTAAGGCATGTCCAATGGACATGAATGGATTGAGCACAAATGTAGATTTGAATATTATACCTTTGGGATCATATGATTTCCTAATTGGTATGGATTGGTTGGACATGCATCATGTTTTCCTAGACTGTTACAATAAAGAATTTACTTGCTTGGATGAGAAAATAAACTTGAGGACAGTTCAAGGTATTCCCAGGGAAATAACTATCATGGAAGTTTGAGCCTTGCAACTGAAGAAAAGCTTTAGGAAAGGCTGCCAACTATTTGCAGCGTACATGGAGGAGACACCCAAGGATAAAGTGTCAGTTATTGAAGATTATGTAGTCCTAAAGGAGTTTCAAGATGTATTTAGAGAAATACCAAGGTGTCCACCCAAGGTAGATATTTATTTCTCTATAAATCTTATGCCTGGAGAAACCCCAATATCCAAGACTCCTTATATAATGAGTACACCAAAACTGAAACAATTGCGAATGAAACTTGAAGAACTCCTGAAGAAGGGGTATATATTCCCAAGTGTGTCACCATGGGGTGCCCCAGTATTATTTGTGAAGAAAATGGATGGAACGTTGAGACTTTACATTGACTCCAGGTAGTTGAAGAAGGTATTAGTGGAGAATAAGTATCCTTTGCCGAGGATAAATGATCTCTTTGATCAGTTGAAGGATGCAAAAATATTATCTAAGATTGAATTCAAATCAAGTTATCATCAAGAAAGAATTAAAGAGAAAGAAATCAAGAAGACAACCTTCAGGATGACATATGACCATTATGAGTTTACATCAGTGCCATTTGGGTTGTCAAATGCACCAATTGTCTTCATGTGTTTAATGATTGGTATTTTCAGAGAATACTTAGATACGTTTTTCATTGTATCTTTGGATGGCATTCTCATTTAATAAAAGTATGAAGAAGAACATGAGAAACACTTGAGGATGGTGCTACAAGTATTGAGAGAAAATTAGTTGTATGAAAAGTTAAGCAAGTGATCATTATACTAGAGGAAGATTCATTACTTGGGTCATATCATTTCAAAGTAAGGGATAACAGTGGACCCAAATAAGATAAAATCCATTGAAAGATGGTTGACACCAAGGAATTTTGCACAGGTGAGATATTTCATGGGACTTGTAGGGTCGTGCAAAAGGTTTATTGAAGGCTTCTCAAAGATTGCACACCCAATCACATCCTTGTAAAAGAAAGGTGTGATATTTGAGTAGACTTCTGATTGTAAAAGGAGTTTCCAACACTTGAAGAGTTTGTTGAAAAGTGTGCCAATTTTGAGAATTGTTGATCCTAATGAAGACTTCATTATATGAAATGATGCATGGAAGGAAGAGCTCGGTGGAGTTCTTAGTCAAAATGGGCATGTGGTGTGCACAAGACAATTGTTTCTGACATAGATCCCAAGTTTACACCCAATGTTTGGAAGGGATTATTTAAATGATTTGGGACAAATTTGAATTTTAGCACAACCTACCATCCAAAGATAGATGGGAAAATATAAATGGTAAATCATGTGATAGAATATATGCTAAGAATGTTTGTGATGGAAAAATTGATGCAATGGGAAGAATATTTACATTTAGTTGAGTTTGCATATAAAAAATCAGTATCAATCATCTCTAAAGATGAGCCTATTTGAGGCACTTTATGGAAAAAGGTGCAACACACTAGTGAGATGGGACAACCCAACAAATAGAGTAATGGTTGGGATAGATTTACTTAGGGAAATGGAAGAGTAGGTGGTGAAAATAAAACATAACTCAAAGGCTTCCCAAGACATGAAGAAAARTTATGCAGATAAMTGTATAACTCATCRAGAATTTGTAGTGGGTGACCATGTGTTTTTGAAAGTGAAATCTAGGAAGAGTTCACTTAAGTTGGGAAATTTTTCAAAGTTGGCAGCACATTATTGTGGGTCATTTGAAATCCTGGAGAGAATTGATCCTATTGTATGCATACCTTCACTTCTTGCGTCCATATGAATTCATAATGTGTTTCATGTATTTTTTATTAAAAAGCATGTTCCTAATTCTAATCATATAATTGATTGGAGATTGATTTAGGTGGAGCAATAAGCTGACTTCCCAATTTAGTCAGTGTGCATATTGGAATGGAAAGTCAAGCTACTTAGGAATCAAGCAATAGGACTGGTAAAGGTCCAATGGACCTATTACGGTCCTAAGGATGTAAATTGGGAGCACAAGGATTCTATGCATGCAGAGTACCCATATCGTTTTTGAATACTTTTGAAATTTTGATTGTACATCATGCATTGAGGACAATGCATAAATAAGGGGAGGGGAATGTAATAACCTTAGGTTGAATCTCAATTGTAATGTAAATGTAATTGTATATATATATATATGCTGGTGAACCATGGTGCACAAGTTTTGGATATAGTTTAGAGTGCATGAACCAAGGGAAGAGTGCACCATGTTTCATAACTTTGCGTGCACCTAAGTAAGTGCGGAAGGATTACTATGTGCATGAACCAAGGGAAGAGTGTGCACCCATTTCATAACTTTGTGTGCACATGAGTAAGTGTGCAAGAATCAATTTAAAGTGCACATTAGGTCATGTTTGTAGCCAAGATATTTTTGGGTCAGAGAGCCTTTGTATATATGTATATTAAGGCCATAGTGCCTCTGGGGTTATTAGGCCTAGAGAGCCTAGATTGCGAAAAAGGCCAGTGTGCCTATTTTGGTAAAATGTAATTGCAATAAGATATTAATAAAACATATCACTATGTGTAGAACGATCATATGAAAAGAGATAGGGGGATTAAAACTCCACTAGAATGGGAAAGGGGTGTGAAGCTTAAAGGAAATATTTTAATAATATTTCCAAAAGTATAATTATGGGATATGTATTTATCCTAAGTTTCTAAGGAATGAAAATGAGTCACCAAGTGGAGCTAAGTTAGCTCTTAAGGTGACAAGTGTCTAGTTATAATCATGCAAATATATTATTGGTCCTTAGTGTATTTCGAGGGGATTTCACTCATTCCTTCAGCAGGCAGACCAACGTTCCTCTACTAAGCATCCTCATATTGTTGTAACTTGATTCCATCACATAACCCTATGCTTGGGAAGCCCTATGCATGATTGAATAAGTGGGTTTCCAGGCCCATGTTTATCGAAGAAGTGGGTTTTAAAACTTGTGTTTTTTGAAGAAGGGGGTTGTTAGGACCATGACCATTCACTTGAGGTGAGAGAATTGATGAAAATTATTTTTCCAAGATGCACAATTGTAACTACATGGTATTGAGAGTTCATATCCAGCCTATTGCTAAATCCCATAAGGGAAGTAGGGTAATCGAAGGATTGTTGAATAGAGAAGGGGCACACTTCCTGGGGTGGGACAAACATGTGGGGGATGAGGGAATATAGTTTGTTTGTTGGGGTTGGCACCTTTTTCTGAGTTTTTTGAATGTGGATAGATGTTATCTTGGCTTAGGAATCCTTTTCCTAGGTGGATTTTTATCCCCAGCTTGGGGGTGACTTATTGTTGAGAGTTTTTGAGAAGCAAAGTTTATGGCTGGGAGGAACATTGGAGGCTTGTGCATAATTGGTGGATTACAACAAAAGGTAAGTATATTCTTATGTGCATTATTCTATGAGTAATGTGCATATACAAGGTAAATATATTATGTGTTATAGTTGTGTGTGTGTGTGTGTGTGTGTTCATGGATTATGTATGTTGTAGAACTACAAGTTTGTTGCATATGCAAGGCATGGGCCATGGAAATTTATATGTGTTTATATATTTTTTAACATGTGAATGTTTATGCTCTTTCTGTTATGGAATTGGTACGTAATTATGATTCTTGTGCATATATTTCTATTTCTACATAATTATCATAGATGTAGACCATGGTAGTTTAAGTGTTTCCTATTAGATAATTACATGGTAACTGTTATAGAATTCATAGGCAAGGCTTGAATCATTGCGTGTGCAAAGTGGTATTAGTCCATGCACGTGAATGGGATAGATCTCTCATGAGACATAGGAATGGTTTCACACATAATTGTATTATGAGTTCTTTATGTTTTTATAATCACTATCTTTGGCGTTTGTGCCATCTTCTATTCATATTCTGGTTTCTTCTTCAAATGATGAAAATGATGATGAAAATCCACCTCCGCCTACTCACCTTCCTCTGGATGAGTCCATTGAACATGAACCTGAACTAGAACCACTACCTCCTAGATGGGTATGTTCAACACAAGAAGCAATCAAAGTGTCATCAATATCGAAAAAGATCCAGTTCAACATCAGTGCATAAAACACATCAAGATACAAATGCAATTCATCATAAATATTATTCATGATCAATGTATTGAAGTGTTCTTCTACTCTACAAAAGATCAAGTTGTAGACATTTTCACAATGTCTCTGATAGAAGTGAATTTTTACAAAGTCTGATCTATGTTAGGAGTTCAGGAAGTTTTCATTAAAGGAGGATAGGCTCTAATGTCTCCTTCCTTCTCCCATTGTGTCACCTTTGTAAACCCTTCAATCCTATCCCAAGTTTTTTTAAGGGGGGATGTTAGGATATTTAGACACTTAGGAGTTAGTTAAGATCAACTTGGTCTAATGTGTCATTAGGTAAAAGTGTGTTTCTTTAGTATGCATTT
>SNQJ01S0176643.1:0-19928 GCA_010110895.2 Picea sitchensis | reverse complement strand
TGTTATTAACTTCAGGGTGGGTATTCCTCTCTCTTGCATGGATAGGTCCTTAAAATCTTCTTGCATTCTTTCAACTTCGAAAACTAATTCTCTTGTTTTCCTTTGCTTCGACTCAACTTCTCATTCTACCATCATTCGATCTATTCTTCTAGCTACGAAATACCTTAGTTCTTTCTTTTTCTTTTATGTAGCTTCTTCCTCTACTTTCCTTTTGATCTAATCCTTCTCAATCCAAGTTGTTCCTAACAAAAGAGAAAACGGGGTGTTGTTCTCAAGAAACCTAACAACTTTGAATTCCTCTTCTGTCGATGTTCCATGGATGATAACAACTACATTAGTAACTCTTCCACATAGGTTTATCATATTTCCTTTAAACAAGTCGATCTTTCCCAGTGAAGGTACCATAGTAGGTTGTCCCAAAATTTCCAAAGTGCTTTCTGACATTATATTCACTGGTGTCTCCTCATCCAAGATAGTGTCTATGTCGAAGTCTCTTATTCTTGTACTTATGTGTTGTTTGTCTTTCAAGATCTCTGGTAAACTGACATCATTGTGATCATTCATTACTTATTTTAACTATTTTAATGGAGTATAAACTTCCTATGATCCTTGATCTTCTAACCTGCTCTTATTCTCTTGACTCATGTTCATTTGTTCTACTTTGGAAATCATTCTTGGGAAATACTCAACTTCATGACCAACAACTTTACAACAAAGACAAATATGACCTACACCAGGGCATTCCTTAGAAATATGTCTCGGTCTTCTGCAGTTATAACATAATGTCAATCCTCTCTTTCTCTTAAGCGTTCCCCAACCTCTGTTGTACTGCACATTGGGATCACAGTGTTGGATTTGCAATCTATAAAAATTCTTTATAGGATCCTGCATCCAGTGAATAAGTCCAAAAACTCTTTCTATGCATAGGAATAATGTATCCTTCTCTATTTTTATCAAATTCGTTTAGATCAACTCTTTCTTCTAATTGTACCCTAGATTTCAGACTAGGATAAAAATCTATCAAACATACCTAGATTCATGATTTCGAAAAAAAAAAATCCACTTATCTTACTCTATCTAAGAAAAAATATTTACCTCTTTCAAGATCTTAACTCTTTTCTTCAGATCGGGTTTCTTTCTTAGCACAGAGCTTCGCAAGTCAAGTAGAGTATTGTGCACTACAACAACAGATCTACGCAGAAATATTCTCATTTCTTTTATTTCCCAGTGATCACAGTTTCAGGTCCTGGCAACAGAACCATTTGTTGGCACATGGGTAGACCCAAGGTTCAACACTTCAACAATGCACCAACAAGAACCTAACTACCGGCCCTTTCAGCAACACCTGTGAAGTTGGTGAAGTCTCACTTGAGGTAGAGGAAGGGGGGGGGTTACATGACTTAAGTGTCTGTAACTAGGCCGAGACACATATCTGTGATTATAATACTTCGCAGAGTACTTACAAACAACACACATTAATTCATTATCTTTATTCACATCGTATATCAAACCCTAAGTACAGATCGGCGCAGTAACAATGACAAAATATACATCACACTTAGCATTAGAAGTTATATCTAACACATTCAACATAGTGAAAGAACTAAGCATTCATAGATCTATCTATCATTCATAATAATGAATGCACTAAGAATATTTAAAGCACAAATATCATAACACAAATAAAACCATCAACACATGATATATGTGGCTCACCCTAATGTGGGGCTATGTGCACCAACAAATTTTTCTTCTTTTTTATACTTCAATCGCTTACATTCATCTTATGTTGTGCACTAAGCCATAGAGACAATATTCGCACCAGACAGGTGATATGCACATTGCACACTAGATCCACCTTCCCAAAATTAGGTCAAGGCATAGAGCCAAATCCTCTACTAAGCACAGAGTCGTACATACATGGTCTGTTTCACAAAGAAACTCAGAACTACTTTCCTCTTGCACTTATCTAGATACCTTCTTTTGCACTTAGCTACTTCTACCTTACAATATTTTATTATTTATACTTTTACATTATTTATAGAAAGGCCTAATCATGGGTAACCCCATGGGTCGACATCCCATAACCCATTACAAAACCCTAATGAGCCTTATGTTGGGTCCACAAAGACCACAAAACAAGTGAGATCTGTGATCTCAGCTCTATTTGGGCACTCCATCTTCGTCCAGCATGTCGATGTCTAAAACATGGTCAATCCTGACCAATGTTTCTTCAAAACTTGGTAAAGGGCCAACAGTTGTTAAACTTGAACACCAGGAACATCACCTTTGGCTTGAAATACCACAACACTCTTTTCTTTCAAGGTATACGAAGTCCAAAGAATTTCACTCAAGATTTCTCCCCTTGTACCTAGACGAGGAAACCTTTGACAAAGAAGTCATGTCATGGAATGGTGTCAAGCATAATCCACACAAGTCTGGAATGCACTACCTCTTTCCTGCGGATATCCTAAATAAAAAGGGGCATGAAGAAGGAGTAGGTTTGAGTTCTGACCTAGTTGATAAGAAGAAAAACGTCTCGATGCCAACGTACTCAGAAGACAAAGAGGATGCACAACCTATGGAATGAAAAAAGAGGATGTTTCTCATGTTTCTACAGCTTCATGAACAAGATGTGCTATCGAGTAAATATGTCAATGAAATCCTTGTTGATTCTTTCATAGAAGATTCACAAGTTAATAATCCCAGTACAGGGCTCTCCTTGGTGAATATTCTGAATCCCTAGTTGATTTCCTCAAACATACCTCGTACTTGAGAAACCGCTCGAGTGGCCCAAAAAGTGATTGACATCTAGGATGATCTAAACCAGATACCACTACATCCACAACCATAAACACTAAGAAAACCCCATCACCACCGCAAGAAATGACCATGCAACCGAAAACCACTTCATCTAAGACCATGTAGATGGATCCCCCTGACCTACCCGAGAAGGTACTAGAACTCATTACTCTAACCCCTAAAATATTGCGTCATTCAGTCATTCCATTTGTACCTTTTCAAGACACTCGACCTTCAATGGAGAGTCCAATTTTTCTAGTACCACAAGTCCCAAGCAATAAACACCCTCTCTCAATAATCAACGTTGAGATTTTCATCCACAGAAGCGGAACTCCTAAAACTGTGTTACAAAAAAAGGTATAATCACAGAAGGTTCATAAGGAATGTGAAACTACATCGGGGCAAAGTGTAGTATCTTTGGAAGATATGTTATTGGATAAATCAGTGAATGCAGACATAAACTAATCTTCGTAGATCCACCTAGATCTAGAACAAAACAAGACAGGACATGACGCTTTCCCTAAGTTACAATCATTGAATTTACTACCAAAGAAGGAATGGATGACATACCTTTAGATATCTCTTCCTTATGTCTTTTTTGTCCCTGGTTCTCTTTGGTACTCTTTTGATATCAAATATGAAATGACACAAACCAATCAAAGTGAAAGAAACAATAGTAGATTCAATGAAAACCTAAACATGTGATCAAGGAGTCATGTAATAAAATGACAATGATTTTATGGGAAAGAAACATGTCACCGTATTATATTAAGTAAAAGCGGAAGATACAACCAAACTTCCTTGATGTCACAAGTTCCCTTTAAATGGTCCTTTGTTCCAACACACACATACACTTTCTCCGAATTTGTATGAAGATGGTCCACAAAAGCTTGATGGACAAATGGAGACCTCAAGCATCAGTTGTAACAGGATTCTTCACACAGGCTTAAGCCTATTCTTTCAACAATTCTTTGCTAAATATTGCTTAAACTTTTCCATGAGAAACCTATCATTATATAGGAGAAGGATAAGTGGTTAAAGAGATGAGGATGATCCCAACAAATCATAGAAGCTAGTAGGATCACACTCATATAGATTCCACCTCACATTCTAGAAGATCCTCCTTCTAGAACCTTCATGAAATTCTTCCTTTATTTAGCTTTCAAACGTCGTTTCACCCTACCTATATAGCAGCCTACGAAAACCCCATGAGCTAGGTATAGAGAATCCTACAGAAATCAAGCATTTCCACACTATGTATTACTCCTAGCCTGCAGACTCCTTCTAAAAACAAACCTTTTAGAGGAAGAAATTAGTTATTTTTCTCCTACAAAAGATCCTTTTGAGAGCCTGAACACATGCTTGTAGAATCATCATCAGGGTGACCAAAATAATGTGTAATAGAATACCCCCCAAATTATGGGGCTGGAACTTGTGACAGCCGAAATACTTTGTAAAAATGCGTGTGTGTGTCAGGAACAATGAATGCACTAATCGACAACTTGCAAACAATCAAGAATATGCACAATATTATACCATTTCTGAGGTAGGCATTCCCACGCTCATACTACAAATGATTTAAGTCATAAATGTAAGTCATGGCCACCAATCATACACTTTGGATCCATGTCATCAAGATGATACATAGCCACCAAGAATACACTATGGATCTATGTGTTAACAAACTTGAAATCCGAACATAGCCATGAGACATAGAAAGTGGATCTATGTGTCAATATAAATCATAAATACTCCATCGCAACCTAGACCAAAATGATGAGATCGAGGGTATTCAATCCTGTCATCTGTAAGTACGAATCTATCCATGCGATTATAGGTGTTGAAGTCGAACATGGTACAAACCACTTGATTACTGGCCGTTGATGAAAACCATTAACAAGAACGAGGTAAATCACCATTGATGTCAATGAATCACAAGGTACCTTAGTACAGTCCAACGAATGTGAATAAATGATTTAAGGTCGAACACTCGATGGAATATCGTGATCAGGGACCAATGATGTGATTCTATTGTCAAAAGCGAAGAAACCTTCCATTGAGGCATGCGGGCTCTAAGCTACTAAATGATTTCTAAGTCTTGTTCCCAGATGATGAGTTAAATTCGACAGGAAAGGAATCATCACAGGATGGCCTTGATGTATCCCCCATCAATGACACAAAATAAGTAACAGATTTAGGGTAGAGAAAAGTATGACAATGATTCGAAATTGACATAAGGAAGGCCGACATGGTAGGAATTGACAACTACAGATGGCCGACTCAATAGAGGGCTTGTTTGGACTTCTCTTGAACATATGAATGACATGGAAATGGTCTTGGAAGCATTGACTCAAGGATGCCCCAAGATATAAACTTACAGAAGGTTAGATGAGAGACAAATGGATTTCCCAACCTGGATACAAAAGGGGATGTCATTTTCAAGAGCGACTATTACTTCCACTAACACAAACATAGAGACACATTTCTTTCCCAAAATTTCCCCCACCATTTCTGGTGAGTACCTCTTTATTTTTATGAAAGCTTGAGGAGGATAACATATTCTTGTTGATATAAGCTCATCCTTCAGACGAGTCCCTCAGAGTATGTTTAACGAACCCTAAGAAGGAGTGGTCCGGCCCCATATGGGTCTTTCAATGCTTGTTTAATGAGTCCAAAGATAGAAAACTTGGGGGTTTTTCATGTTTATGGAGTCTAAAAAATCCTTAAAGAGAACTCTCCTAGTTACTTTTTCATAAATTAGTTTGATGAGACCGAAAAATTTATAACCTACCACTCATCGAACATTTTCTTCAAATACTTTTACGAGTGTGAAAAGCACAAGGTCGCTCGACAATCTTTTCATTTTTACAGAGCATGCAAAGATCTTAAAGGATACTCCATGAGTTTCGTTTTTTTCGTGTTACCATAACAAGTATGGAAATATGAAAAAATTATACTCGGTTGCGTTCTCATATATTTTTGAGCATAAGAACGAGCAAAGACTAGGCTCGAGGCTTTTCTAAAAAACCCTAAAAAGTATATGTATATGTGACGAACAGAAAAACAAATCACGAAAGAATATCCATACTTCATTGTCTAGGATCCTAGTTCCTCCATCTACGAGAAAAAAAAATACTCACGATACCATTATACCTTTAGGTTTTGATAAAATTCATTTAAATAATATAAATATTAATAGAAAAAGTAAAAAGTGAAATAAATAGGGGTAAAAACTCTTTTTACTATTTCATTTTCATTTTGCCCAAAACTTGCCTAGAAATGTTATTTTTACCTCAAACTTCAGTTGTTGATTGTGGGAGGCATGGGTGACCATTCAAAGAACAGATTCCATCAAAATGGTAATATCCTTCTCCCATTGGTTTTCAATGGATTAAATTTCATTTTTATCGGTTTAAAATAGTTTTTTGAGTTAAATTTTGGGTTGGTAGGTGCATGCTAGGGTCGTCGCAGGTGACCTATGTCAGGACCTGCAGAAATCATAGATTTCCATAGGTGTCTTGTGGTTCACTTGAAGAAAACCCTAACTGTGCGTAATACTTTGTCTGCGATGGCCGCAAATAAAAAAAATTGTGCATGCGTTTAGCCAATAAAAACTTTCCAAAGTAGCAAATGAGGATTCTAACTTCCCTTAATGTCCCAATGTAGGTTTTTAATCATAAAAAATGTTGTAGTGGAGGGAGAGGGAGCATGAAGATGATGGCCATGATGCCTTGAATGATCTAGGCACTACAAATGCCCCCCGACAATGCAGACTACTGAAATTTTGTAAAATATAGGGCATGAGGGCCCAACTGAGGTTATTGGAGTATCTAGTCCACATGTGGGATATGTACCAATAGGTGTTTCATGTGGGTGCCCATGTACTATCCTTAGATATCAAGGATATCTATTTATTGACGGGGTTATCTCATCGCGGGTCTCATGTGACTTTGACAAGAGGTAGAGGTGGTGGTCTACCAATGAGCGAGTATCTTTGTCGCTACTGCAATCTTGAGGCAGAGAGATGCAAGGGCAAAGTTTCCATCAGGGGTGTCTAGAATTTACCCCTTTGGACTATTCTTTTTACCATTTCACATATGGCGGGGACTAAATTTCCTCACATGGACCTCCAAAGATGTTTTCAATATGCAGTGGAGTGCATGGAACCTAGGGTGTTCAACTGGAGTGACATCATCCTTCGCAGCATGAAGACACAACTAACAAAATGCAAGAAGAGGGACCTGAAACAATTTGGGTATGGATCTATTTTAGTGTCTTTATTCCTAGAGAGGGTCCCCCATTTACATTTATAGGTAGAGTGGGGTATATCGGCCCCACGATATCCAAGGATGAAGACATCGTGCGAACTCATGGCTCGGCATGTAGCGGGCCCCATCATCAAATACAATGACGCATTATTCGATGGGTTGAGGCCTTAGATCCTGATGGTGGACGATTATGCATATGCCAGGTTGGATTTCAAAGGTGACCCTAACTTGGTTCTACTTGAGGGATTTCAGTGGGGAGACTTAGGTAAGAAAAACATTTTTTTGTTTTATAATGTTTTTGTAAATTTTAAAATATAAGATGTTTTTTATTCTTTCAATTCGATGACTAATCAAAATCTTTTGACAATGCAGATGTGGGGCCACACCGGCCTCCGTGTACATCCCCTATTTGTAGATGAGGGAAAGCAGTTGTGGTAGCAGGTGTTGTGGGTGGGAAATCCCCCTACGGACTAGCATTAAGGGTTCTGTAATGCATGTAGAAAATGACCTAAAGTATCCTACTTCTTACCAACATCCCAATCATAGAACCCATTATTCATATGCAAATACAAGATTAAAAAGATCAAGTTATTGTACTATAGTTTCTATGTTTGATGTTAATCCTTAATGTTTGGTCTCTCCTTGACTACAAATCTCCTCCCAACGATGACATGCATCCATAAAAAGATAAACAAAGAACTCCACATGCATATGATCTACGAACTAATGGGTCAGATATTTTATCAAAATATAATCAAATTTAAACATTGAAAACCTCATATGGAAGGATGGGAAAAGTACTTATTTTTATTAATCTCACAAGAGTAACTTATAATAGTGAGATCGACCACTGCTCCTCAAATCTGGTCATGGTCTCCTCTTTAACTATGCTCCAACAACTTTTGTATATGCTTCTCTTCAAACACTAGTTGCAAAAGGTTGGGACAAAGGGAATGTGAAATCGGGTAGAGTTTCTTTACAATTATTTTTCCTTTTCCAAATGGGACCCCTACCCTTCTTTTATAGGCTAGACAGGGCTAGGTATTTGGTCGAGTGACCGGCTATGGGTGGTCAAATGGTTTAGGTAACTTACCCAAAACTGTGAGTTTTGTCTACAAATTTCCATTTTTTGTGCTTTTGTAGGTATACGCATGTTGTAGTGGGTCAGCTAGTGTATACATGCATACAGTAGTGGAGCAGGGCATGTGTGCCTTAAAAAGCTGTGTTTTTAAGAAGAGGTGTTTAGTAGTGGCTTGGAAAAAGATGTAAAATGAGATGGCCTGATGCCAGGTAATCATATCTGGTGAAAATTAGGGTTATAGCAGATGCCCCCTAATGTGTTAGGTCAGAAGAGAATTTGATGGCTGAAATACATTATCAATATTCACCAACATACGAAACAAGTAAGCCCAGGGACCAGAGTTCGGGAGGTGCCATCTGCAAAATAACAATTGTCTCACTGAGGAGGGCATACCCATGCTCGGAATGAAATAAAACCATGGTTGCCAGTCAAATACACTATAGATCCATGTCATATATCTATATAAATTGTAGCCATAAGAAATACATAATGGATCTACATCTCGAAATCAAAAATATATACATGTATAGTATCCATTTTTAAGAATCTAATAAGGCCTGATGGCTAGAGATGAGGCCTTCATAGATCGAGCAACAACTTCAAAATATTCACAACTCGGGTAGGAGTGTAATATGAGTGTACGACTTCACTACCCAGAGGTATTTGATGGCTTGTCAGGAACGGATTAGAGGATCTTGATGATCAGACTAAGGGCTTCATTGATTTCAATCAAAGACTTGATTGGACTTTCGGGATGGCTAGGCATGAGGGAAAGAGACAAACTGCAGAGGGGCCAACTCAAGCTTGGTAAACACTTCCCTTGGACAATAGCACGACAAAATATGAGACTTAGGAAGCATGGTATTTGACATAAGTCTATGATGTAGGAGGAAACACAAACTCGCCAAATGTTTGGAAGAATAACCAAATGGAAGAGGACACAAATCTATGTAGCAAGAAAAACTTCCTAAGGTTAGGTTAAATCCCATGCCTTGAAAAACAAACGAAAGGATGTTCTTGACGAACTAGGTTGTCAACTCATGAACAACTATCAAGCGGGTACAATTGACAATCAGGTGGACCGCAATGAGCAGGGTATCAAGCCTGAAACCTATCAAGCGTATCGAAAGGAAGTGTTCTGGAAGATGACTGAGGACCTCAAATGGATTCGAGACCCAGCAAGCTTTGTGACAAATGCAATCAACGAAATCCCAAGACAAACCCTCTATATGCGTTCCTCTGCTACGATTCGTCTGGATTTGGAGGGGTTATATCTGCTACCATTTCACACACAACCTCGTGTTTAGCCCATGTGTTAGAGGGGGTTCCCAGATAGTTTCCACGTTACTGGAATTTCACACTCCCTAACTCAGACCCCAATGTTTGGTTTAACGGCCTTGAATATTTTCCTCTCCAACCTAATTCAAGGCCCTAACCCTAAACTAGTTGATGGACCCTACAAACATAAAAGTCTAGTTATTTTTAATTAACATTCTTTTTAAGGCTTGATTTACTCAAAAGGTGTGGTAGTGAAACTGATGTTGTTAAGACTCTTGCAGAAAAAAGAAATGATAAGAACACTAGCAAAGAATGATCATCTTTCTTATTTTATTTTGAAATGATTTGAAAATTAGAAGAAAACACAATGCTATGCTAATTTCTTTTTCTTTTTCAAATAACAATGCAAAGCAAATGCCAATAAAGAAAGAGATCTAACAAACTATTTTTTTTAACAAAGAAAGAGATCTAACAAACTATTTTTTTTTTTTGTATATTTTCTTCCAATCAAAGCGTAAATAACAAAAAGATTCTAAAAGAAACTGATGAATACATGATTCATGGCCCCCACCATGAGGGGGAATGTTTTTCAAAATGCAACTCATTTTTCTTGAAATTCTGCCAAAAATAAGTTTAAAAATTTGGGAAACACAAGAAATCTTTCTGCTAAAGACAAGAAAACTGGACAACAACCTAGGCTTAAAGACTATAACTACAAAGAGACTAGGTCTAGATCAAGAAAACCCTTGAGAAGTAAGACTTATGACAGGGAAGAGATGGTTTCTTCTTAAAAAATATTTTCTCAACACAGTCACACTACTGACACTTCAGAAGCATGCGTATGTATGCGAGATATAGTGGTGAAACAAGAATATGTACACGGGCAGTAATGGTGCAAAGCACGTACATCTTCAAAAAAAATAAAAAAAATGAAAAAAACAATAGTACAACACAAAGTGTGGAGTCATTGAAAAACTAGAATCTCTTTAAGACTCAGAAACTTACTTTGTCAGAGAAAAGATGCAAGGAAACTTTGATAAAACATAGCTAATCTGAGATTATACCTAGGCTATAGACTGCAAAAAAAGAGACCTAACTGAACTTAAAACCCATAAGAAGGATTTCACATTTCATAGGGAAGAGGATGACTACCTCTAAAAAACAAAAGTTGAACTCTCGCACGCAATAACACTCCATCAACCGCTGTACGCATTGGTGGATTGTATAAAGGTAGGGTATGATGTAACATCGGAGGCTCACTACAAGCCGCGATGCACCTCTTGACTTCCTAGAAAAGAAAAATAAGTCAAGCAAATAAAGCAGTGGAGTATTGGTATGGAAGAAAAGAATCCCTACTTTAGTTCGTGACTCTGCGTAAACCGAAAAAAGGTAATAAACCAATTTAAAAACACCCAAAAGTATCCCCAAAAAACCCTAAAGATTCCCCAGTAATACTTTCCAATTCTCAGGGTGGGAACTTCAACACACTAGAATTAAGGGTTCTATAATGCATTCATAAAATGACCTAAAGTATCCTACTTTTACCAACATCCCAATCATAAACCCCATTATTCATATGCAAATACAAGGTTAAAAAAGATTCTGCTATTGTACCTTAGTTTCAATGTGTTTGATGTCGATCCTTTAACATTTGGTCGCTCCTTGACTAAAAATATCCTCCCAACGCATGACCTCGCGATCCATAAAAGACAAACACATAACTCCACATGCATATGAGCTATGAACTCATGGGTTAGAGATTTTATCAAAATATAATCAAATTTAAACATTGAAAACCTCATATGGGGCGATGGGAAAAGTACTTCTTTATTAATATCATAGAGTAACTTACAATAGTGAGATCGACCACTACTCCTTGAATCTAGTCCCTCGATCCTTCAACCGGCCCTCCAACTGTCTTTGTATATGCTTCTCTTCACACACTAGTTGCAAAAGGTTGGGACAAAGGGAATGCTTAAATCGGGTAGAGTTTCTTTACAATTATTTACCTTCTCCAATGGGAACCCCACCCCTTCTTTATAGGCTATAAAGGGCTAGGTATTTTATTGAGTGACCATCTATGGGTGGTCAAATGGTTTGGGTAACTTACCCAAAATTGTGAGTTATGTCTGAAACTTTCCATTTTTAGTGCTTTTTAGGTATAATACTGTGCTATAGTGGGACAAATCCACCATACACGCAAGAAGTAGTGGAGAAGGGCACATGTGCCTTAAAAAAGGGTGGTTTCAAAGAAGATGTGTTTAGTAGTGGCTTGGAAAAAAAAAATGATGGCCCTCAGATGCCGTGCATGTATGTCTGGTGAAAATTGGGGTTATAACAATGGGATGGGATGTTAGTGACTATGAGGCGCCGAAACAAAATCTGGAGGGATTGACCGCAGATATCCTAGAAATTTCCATAGATGAGATTTTGAGATGCTATCAGCATCATACTATAGGAATATCTGGTTCACTTAGTCGACTACTTCGTATGGTAGCATGGGTAGTAGTGTGCTACCATGAGAAGCATCCTTGATGTTATTTTGTATATGAATCCAAATGCTTCTCATTTTAATATTTTTGGTCTTCGGACAAAAACACTTTTTTTGTAAAACACTTTTATCGTTATATATATACATGAGGCTTCTACCAGCTTACTTGCTTTAATGTGAATTGTGGTTGTATTTACATATGTCTCAAATGGTTGTCTAACACATAATTAGCTAATGCATCTGTTAATGTATTCAGACATCTAATAATATGTTGATATTCAATGTAATCAAAATAACATTCCAAGAGGTGAATTCGTAGATAAACCCGTAACAAAGTAGAACTTCAGATAACATAGACATTACTTAGTTGTAGTACCACCAACTGCAAATCAATCTGTACAACCAGTGGATGGATTCCAAGTGAAATATCATCGGTCAACAACTCGCTGAGTGTACTATATTCCACGATATTGTTAGTTGCACGACTGTTATAGAAAGATTTTCCTCACCATTGCTATCTTTAATAGAGGGCCTTTTTCCATTTCCCTATGCATACTTATCAACCCCTTTTTGATAAATCCAGAGCCAAAAATATATATTTTTCCACATATACGCTCCATAACTTCTTTGCAAGATGCGTATATGCTTGCTGCTCCACTACAACTCGCGTATATCGGGATTTATGCCAAAAAATACAAAATGAGGTCAGGTTTCCATGTCATGATAGAAGATCTCTGATATTTGGCCTTCCATATACTAGAAAAGTTTTGATTCGGCCCTTCAGTTGCATTCTGGAGGCTATAAGAGCACAATTTTGAGCTATGGAAAAGAAGGAGAAAGCATTCA
Source organism: Picea sitchensis (assembly GCA_010110895.2). NCBI lineage: Eukaryota > Viridiplantae > Streptophyta > Pinopsida > Pinales > Pinaceae > Picea > Picea sitchensis. The sequence continues at coordinate 7,162 of SNQJ01S0176643.1, read as the reverse complement.
ACTTTGAGAGAAAAGTTACTCTAGAGAAATTACTTCATATTGAGTCTACATCCCTTTGTCCCTCAAGTATGAACACAGTGTTCAACCCCCAAGCTCTTTCCTTATTGTCAAGAGGACCTCATTACCTCTTTGCTATGAGTTTGCCTTTGGTGGAGGATTGAAGTGGTGGAGACCCAGTTGGAAGGAACTTGGTTTCTTGGTTTTGAACCGTCTCGACACAGAAGTTTGTAATGTTGATACTTATGTTGATCAATTATTAATAGAAATACTCCTTTCCCGTCCTATCGATATCTTGAAAATATATGATTATTATCTGTTAGAACCCTATATAATAGGGGAATCACTATTTTGACTAATATCTATCTTTTTCAGGCATTACACCTTTTCTCATGACACATGCTGAAGGCGACAGAAAGCGCTCGACTTTGAACAAGCATAAGCCAAGAACCTTGCACGCGAACTTCAAAGCATGTTAAAATGTCGATGAATTTTGGGCAAGAAATTATGAATAATTGGTTTGGGTGGCAAAACGTGATACATGGATAAGTTTTTGGTTTTGTTTTTAACCTGAACTTTGAACTTGTTAGTCTAATTTGGCCTTTTTAAGTCTAAATTAGTTCTCGGCCTTATCACAGGTTTTTGGTTTGGTTTTCTTAAAATTTTGATTAAAAAAATATGTTGGCCCAAGGCCAAGCTCAACACCGAGAGTTGTTTTTTGTATCTGGAGCCATGCATCTGCATCAACAACAACACAAGTCAATCACCAAAGAAAACAACATCCAAGCCAATGCCCAAACGCAAGACTCCATCTCCACGCAACCTGTCACACAAACAACGCAACACAAGACACGGGTTACAACAACAAACATGCAAGCTAATTGCCCAAACGCAATGCGCCAAGCAACAGGACAATTAAAAGCCCAAGATCACATCCGAAGATGGCATCATGATATTATTTTAATAGCAAAAGTCGCAGAAGGAGAGATTTCCATGTCCTTTGGAAAATTAGATATGGCTGAAGATTTTCCTAAGATGGGGCAACAGATTTGAGTGGATTATTGCTTCTCTATTCTTCTTCGGGAGATGCATAAGGGGTCTCCAAAATGGCATCAATAGCAGTGATCAGGGGAAGAACAATATTTATTTCCTGTGTTTATTCATGCTGGGAAAGTTAGAAGAATGCATTCAATGTTTAGTGGACAACAATCGCATAACTGATGCATTTTAAATGAATACAAATGTTGCACATAGGGGGTTAGAGCTCTTTCCGGGAAGACATTGTGGGATAATACCCAAATATCTGAATGTATTCAGGGGAATTGTTTGATATGCTAGTGTACATGCCCATTTAGGGAGAACTGGAAGTAGGAGAAATGATCTCGAGTCTTTGGCTTATACGCTTATATTTCTTCTTCGAGGGCGTTTGCCTTGGCAAGGATACCAGGGTGACAACAAGGGTTTCCTGGTTTGCAAGAAAAAATGGCCACATCCCCAAAGATGTTGTGCTGCTTTTTTCCACTGCCTTTTAAACAATTTCTGGAATATGTGGTGAACTTGAAATTTGATGACGAGCCGTATTATGCAAAATATATTTCACTTTTGATGGAATCATTGGTCCAAATACAGCTGTCAGGCCAATAAACATTGATGGAGCTCTGGAGGTTGGTAAAAAGAGAGGTAGATTGACTATGGAGGAAGATGATGATGAGCAACCTAAGAAGAAGGGTCGGCTTGGTATGCTTGCTACACAATGGATCAGTGTTTATAATGCTCAGTGACCAATGAAACAACGACATCACTATAATGTTGTTGATACAAGACTTGCACAACATGTTGAGAAAGGAAATGAGGATGGTATTTCTATAATTTGTTAGCGTCAGAAGTCACTCCTGGATTGCTTACAGGAGCATATCCCAACACCCATCAGTTATATGTCACGATCTATTTAATGGGGTGATCAGATGGGTGAAGACTCAAGAAAATATAGCTTTAACTCGGGAAACTGGGTTGGTATGTAGAAAGCAAGGGAGGTCTTGATCCAACTTCTGTCAGTAAATGACTAAAGGGTGGTAGAAGGAAGACTTATGGGAAGGGCGAGGAAAGAATGCCTCTGGCAATAGGCCTTCGAAAGCTTGGGGATGAAAATCTCGGAAGCCAAGATCCTCTTGGTCCAGAGCCTCAAGGTGTTGAAGAGTGAATTGACTGGATCCTCCCATTCCAAGTCGTTCAGCATTGAGAAGGTCACAGGAACTGATTAGAAACAACGTAACTATTATAGTGATCCAACCTACATCATCCTATAACAACCACAACTCGACTGGATCCTCCAATTCTGAGTTGTTCGAACACAGTAAACAAAGAGATGGAAGGGAAGCTGACATCCATAAATTAACAAATCTCAAATGCCTTATACATTAACCAGAGCGACCATCGCTTCATCAAAACTTTACAATCGGGAGCCTTTCTCAACCATCGATCCTTTACAAAATACAAAAACTGAGTCTATATACTCAGGAAAATTCACCTCACAGAGGCATGTACAGTCACCCAAAGCTTGGTGTCCCTTCATTCAAACCCGTACTGATATCTTTCTTTAAGCACCACCTTAACTACGCATGGCTCCTGTAAGGAGGGTATCTGAGCCATTAAGTGTTGGGATAGCGTGTGCAGACTTCTCTGTCGAGTCGAGGAATTCGACATGGTTTCTCTGAAAAAATCGATACACAGGACCTCTTCGAGCAGAGCGCTTGCTAGACCCTCCATTCCCATACTCAATGAATGAAAGGAGGTTTCAACCACCCTCTCTTGCCATCATTTACTCCAGGTGAGAAACAGTATGGAGATCAGATATGATGGCGTCTGGAGATCGTGATAATCCCTTTTGTAGCTAAACTCGACACCTTTGGCCTTATTTACATAGCTCCTTTCTTTCTCTAAGTGACCACGGACTGTGACCACGTTCTTATTCCCAAGGTGCTTTCGGTGTTCGCGAATATGAAGGGGTTGATCCTTGCTGATCGAAATCACGATGAGAAATACGCCAAGACGGCTTAATCTGGCACCATGTGGTCCCTCTAGATCTAATGGCTCTTAATTCTCCTGACGATACAGTAGGCCCGGGTCCGGGACTCTCCCGGCACCTCACGCATCGGAATATAACGGAGCTTCTCTTTGCACCTTGGAGTCGCAATGGGCGAAACGCCGAGATGGCTCAAATTACTGCCAGGAGTCCCCTTTATATGGACGGCTGAAAATGTTCCGTGATGTTGCGGGCCCCAGTTTCGGCACTGTCGGGGTTCGGGGTTTTGCGGTATTCAAAGACATAAAACCGTCACCCTTTGCAAATGTGACTGTCGAAAAGCCGTCGTGACCAGATCTCGTGCCACGTGCCCTTTGGGATGAACGACTGTCATCCATTCCTGAGCAATCTATGGGCACTATCCATTTCGCTAACCTTGGCACAACTTTGCTAATCGTTATTTCCCACCCACCGCTGATCTGATTCTTTGGATATATCCTGAACGTTGAAATCGAAGCGCTCACTCACTTGACCTGGGCCTGAAATGGATTTCTTCTGTGTGTTGCGCTCAGGCGCTTCTTGTGAAACCTGCAGACCCAGATATCCCTATGCCGAAGATGAATAATGTCGCTAACATTAGGCTCCACGGGGGATAGAGTCGTCCCTGTGATTCTCTAAGGACTCATTTTGCAGTTCCAGTGCCTTGTTGATGGGCTATGGAGTCACTTACTAAGACGAAACAATAAAAGTAAAAACAAAGAATAGATAGGACAATATTTACAAAACAAATGAGTCGATGAAGGCTTAGACAAAATATTTTTTAAGAAAATGCCCATTTACTGGGCTACTGAAAAATTCTTCACCCTCCAAATCCTGCAATCTGTAAGTGTTATTTGAGGAAACTTCAGAGATTTTGAAAGGGTCGATCCATAGGGCTTCAAATTTGTCGTGCTTTCCCTTGTCTTGTTTAGGAGCATCCCATTTCATCACCAGGTCTCCCATCTATAACCGCTCCTTCTTGGCCTTCTTATCAAAAACTTGCTTGATCTTATGCTAATGGTCTTGAATTCTGTCTATTACCTGCTCTCTGGCCTGCTAGACTTCTACCAGTTGATGAATCCTTCTCACTATGTCATTGGGCTCCTCTTGATAATCCTGGAAGAATTTAGCTATAGGAATGGCCAGTTGCGAAGGGAAGACAACTTCTGCTCCGTAAACTAACTGGAAAGGGGAGATGCCTATAGATCTCTTTGTAGTCACCCGATCGACCCATAGAGAGAATTTCAGCTTTGAACTCTAAGATTTTTTGTTGTCCTCCAACAATCTTTTGATGATTCTTATCAGGCTTTTGTTGGAGGATTATGCCAAACCGTTGCCCTGTGGACAATACGGGGTGGAGTGAATCAGTTTGATCCTGAACTTTTCACAGAACTTGGCTACTAGCTCAGACCCGAAAGCGGCTGCATTATCAGTGACAATCTTGTTTGGGCAGCCGAACCTTGTGATGAGGTCCTCCAAGAACCCAATGATTACTTTGTGGGAAGCACTCCTGGTAGGGATAGCTTCAATTCACTCGGTAAAGAAATCTGTAGCGGTCAGGATCCACCTATGCTTCCCACTAGAAGCGGGGTGAATTTCTCCAACGAAATCTAGGCCCCACTGTTGAAACGGTCCCGAAACAACTACAAGATATAAAGGCAGAGACTTGAGTTGTTTTTTTCCTACAAATCTTTGACATTGGATACAGGTTCTAACTCCTCTGTAGACATCAGCGAACAAGGTAGACCAGTAGTACCCGGCTCTGAGAATTTTGTGGGCTCTGGCCTTCTAGAAATGGTGCCCTCCACATAGGTTGTTGTGAAATTCAACCATGATCCTGTCGGCCTCTTGTGAATCCATGCATTTTAAAAGTACCCCCAGGGGGTCTTTCCAATATAAAATTTGATCGATAAGGCAGCATCTGACTGCCTTGAACTTCAGATCTCTTGCTTTGCTTCTTTGCAGGTCGTCGGGAGGCCACAACTCTTGCAGAAAGTATATGACATCCTTATACCAAGGACATCGAGCCAATGGGGGATCCCTTTGAGGTTCTATGTCAGACAGTCGATCCAGCTGAATATCTGAGCATTTGTTGATGAAATTTGTCCCCAAAGCTTGGCAATTGGATTCATCCAACAGCTTGGCTAAACCTTGACCTTTGATTAATTTGGTAGGCTTTATTTCCAGGTCAAATTCCAAAATTTTGGCGATCCACTTACTCCTCCTCCCATCTATGTCAGGCTGAATTAGAATGTCTTTAATAGCAGCTGAGGGGACATAAGCGATGACCTCTGACTGCAAGACATAAATTCTGAATTCCTTGAGAGCCTTAACCAGGGCAGAGGCATGCTTCTCCATAGCGTCATACCCGACTTCGGCATCCCTCAATGCTCGGCTGAAATAGGCGATAGGTTGTTCAAGTCTAGCCTCGTTTGTTTGTAACAAAACAACAACCACCGTGTCAGATGAGGCAAAGGAGAAAATAAGGAAATCCTTTGAGTAGTCATGGCTAATAAGCATAGTGGGATCTGTCAGGGCCTTCTTTATTTTCTCAAAGGAATGTCGCGATTCAGAAGTCCACCTCACTTCATTTCCTTTCCTTAACATGGTTGTTATAAGTTTTACCTCCTTAGCAAAGATAGTCACAAACCTCCTCAGAAAATTAATCTTTCCAAGGAAAGATTGGACCTCTTTCTTGGACCTCGGGACTAACAAGGCTTGTATTGCCTCAAATCTGCTAGGGTCAATCCTGACTCCTTCCGCTGATACTATGTTGGCTAGTAATTTTCCCTCCTGCATGGAAAACAAAGATTTCTTAGGGTTTAATGAAATGCCAAAACTCCTACATTTCAGGAAAACTTTCCTGAGATGATGACAATGTTCTTTATCTGACTTTGAAAACACTGTGATGTCATCTAGATAGACGACCACAAATTTATCCTTTTCCCCAACGAAATCTATGTCCATGGCACGCTGGAACGTTGCCCCTGCATTCATTAATCCAAACGACATCTTGCCATACATGAATGTGCCCCATGGAGTGGTGAATGTTGTCTTTTCCCTGTCCTCAGGCAAAACAAAGACCTGATTGTATCCAGAGAAACCATCAATCATGGACATCCTAGAAGCTCCTGCTACCCTCTGCAGTATATGTTCCATCTTTGGTAACGGGTAGTTATCCTTTAGTGAGCTCCTGTTCAGGTTTCTGAAATTTACACAGAGTTGGATCTCTCCATTCTTTTTCCTTACTGGCACCAAGTTGGCCACCCACTCTGAATATATCAGTGGCAAAATGATCTGATCTTGAATCATCTTCTTCACTTCCCTCTCCATGATAGGCAACAACATAGGATTGATCCATCTCAACTTCTTCCTAAATGGCTTTTCCTTCCCCTTTAATAGGATTTTATGCTCGATGACAGAGGTGTCATAGGTTTTGAGGTCTTCATAGGCCCAGGAAAAAACATCAGCAAATTCCCTCAAAAGTGCAATGTATTCAGACCTCTGCTCCTTTGTCAGACTTCTTGACAATCTGACAAACTTGGGCTCACTCTCATTCCCAATGTTGCACTGAATAGTACCAGTTTCATCCTCTGAGGTCTCTCCTTTTAATGACACATCATTTCTATCAAAAAGCCTTTCCAATGGAACCAGTCCCCTTGGAATATGATTGCTGGGAAGCTGCACAATGTTACGCTCTGCAATCTTATTCATAAAACTACCCCCATCAAGATTTTCTTCAGAGACAGAGTCTCGGTCAATATGCATCTCTGAAAATTCTTCAACAGTCTCCAAGAACGTCCTGATCTTGAGATCATCCTTGAATACCTTCCAATGTTTGATGTTGTCAGGTATGGAGGGCCTGTATTTCACTTCCACATCATATCTGAATTTAGGCGACAAAGGTACTTTGAAATTACTTGTTGATGTAGCCAAGGAATCTTCCATCGTGTTCTCTTCTCTTGGGATGAAAGAAATGTTAAATGCTGAGAAGAAATTGTCAACTAGGTCCCATACGTCATTTCTGTAACTCTTGAGTCGAGGATACTTAGCCTGATAGGCGTTTCTGATCTGTTGGACCACCAACTTTGCATCTCCGAACAC
>SNQJ01S0176642.1:0-19852 GCA_010110895.2 Picea sitchensis | reverse complement strand
TTAAGCCCTAATATTGGCTCATTACCCCTTAATTGGGGCATATTACATTAGTAATGTTATTTTATTTATGTCGTCTTTATTCCATTAGTTGTAATTATACCTCCTAGTCTCCTATATATACCAAGGAGACATTTTCATTTGAAATCATCTTGGAATTGTACATTTATGTGGGCATAAGGAGGTTTCCCCCTCGAAGAGGCTTAGTATATGAATTTCTCTATTTTTCAAGGCGTTGAGTACTTATTCTGAGGTTTTTCTATGCTATATTGATATTTGGTTCTTAACACTCTGAGTGGGTGGCTAGATTGGTCCCTATATGGAAGAAAAACAAGGAAATTAGACTATGTGTTGATTTCAAGAATTTGAATAGAAGCTCCAAGAAAGATAATTACCCCTTGCCAAATATGGAGCACATTTTGTAGAGAGTCACTCGTTCATCTAGGATGTCAATGATTGATGGATTTTCTGGGTACAATCATATCTCTGTCTTGCTTGAAGATAGAGAGAAGACAACCTTTACTACTCCTTGGGGCACATTCATGTATGCTAAAATGCCCTTTGGATTGATGAATGCATTAGCGAACTTTCAACGAGCAATGGACATTTCCTTCATTGGGGAGAAGGAAAATTTTGTAGTAATCTATCTAGATGACATTACAATGTTCTCAAAATATGATAAAAAGAATTATCATCATTTGAAAAAGGTTTTCCTTAAGTGCATAAAGTTTGGTCTCTCTCTCAATCCTAAGAAGTCCTTGTTTGCTATGAAGGAAGGTAAGTTATTGGGACACATTGTATTAGAAGAAGGGGTAAGAATTGATCCAAGTATAGTAGAGGCCATTCAAACCTTATATTTTCCCAGGTCCAAGAAAGAAGTTCAATCTTTCTTGGGAAAAATCAATTTTCTAAGAAGGTTCATCTCTAACTTTGTTGAATTAGTGAAGTACATGAAAACCATGCTTAGGAAAGGAAATGAGGTGAAATGGACTACTGGGACTTGATAGTATTTTTATCAGGTCAAAAAGGCCTTGACTGAAGCACCTGTGCTCATCATCCCTAACTATTCCAAGGAGTTTCTGATATTTTCCTTTGCCTCATTTGACACATTGGATGTTGTTTTGTAGCAAAAAAATACCGAGGGGTTAGAAAAACCAAGTTCCTTTTTCAGCAGAGCATTGAGGGATGCAAAAATGAGATATGATATCATGGAAAAGAAGGCTTATTATTTGGTCAAATCCCTCAAGGATTTCAGAGTATATGTTCTACATTCAAATATTATTGCATATGTCCCTTTAGCCTCAGTGAAAGAGATACTTATCTAGCCTGACATAGATGGGAAGAGGAGAAAATGGATTGCTAAAATTCTAGAATTTGACCTTGAAATGAATCCCACTAAACTAGTGAAAGACCAAGGTTTAGCCAGGTTGCTGGTTGAATCAAATTGCAAAGCTTTAGGGGTTAATTTCATGAACATAAACTCAGAAAATCAGCAAGCTAAGTTTGTTGATAAAAGCTCTCATGCCAGCCCAAATTTGGTAGGATTCACTTGGTATAAAGACATCATATATTTTTTGCAAAAGTTGCATCCTCTTGATGGTTTGGACAAGAACAAGGTGAGAGATTTGAAGCTTAAAGCAATAAGATATTGTCTCATTGACCATATATTGCATTGGAAATATCCTTTGGGAGTTCTTTTGAGATGCTTAGATCCACAAGAAGCTCAAAGGGCCATGACTGAATTTCATAACAACTTATGTGGGGGCCATAATTTTTGGAGAACCACATCCTATAATATTCTCAGAGATGGGCATTTCTGGCCTAGCCTTTTAACTGATGTTTGTGCAAATATTGGAGCTCGTGTCAAATGCCAAAAATTTTCTGGAAAGAAGTAGCTCAAATATTTTCCTTTGAATCTTGTGGTGGCTTCTGGACCTTTTCAACAATGGGGCCTTGACTTCATTGGGGAAATCCATCCAGCTTCAAGTGGTAAACATTTGTGGATTTTGACTACTATTGATTACTTTATCAAGTGGATAGAATAAATTCCTATAAGGAATGCCTCCCACAAGGTAATCATTATTTTTCTTGAGGATATCATGTCAATATTTGGTTGTACAGGCATGATTGTTACTGACAATGCCACTTCCTTCAAATATGAACCATTGATCAAGTTCTATGAATAGTATGGGATTACATTAGTCCATTCTACTCCTTACTACCCCCAAGGAAATGGTTTGGCAAAGTCCTCTAACAAGAGGCTCATAAAAATCATCAAGAAATTGTTAGAAGACAATAAGAAAGCATGGGACTCAAAGATAAAAAAAAGGTTGTATGGGTTGATATAGTTACAACAAAGAGGTCAATTGGTGTTTCCTCTTTTTAGCTTGTATATGGGGTTGAGGCTATATTTCCTACTCAGCTTACCTTGCCTGTGGAAAAATTCCTCCAGGACTACCAAGGATAACCTGATGATATGGTCAGGAGGATACAACAACTGGTAGAAATACAGTAGACTAGGGAGAAACTACTTGGAAAAGCACAGGACCATCAACATAAGATCAAGCAAGATTTTGACAAGATGGTAAGAAAAAAATATTTACACCTTGGAGATCTAGTGCTCAAGTGGGATGCACCCAAGAAAGACAAAGGCAAACATGGTAAATTCAAAGACTTGTGGATTGGTTCGTTCAATATTTCTGAGGTATTTTCAAATAACACTTATAAATTGCAAAACTTGGAGGATTTTGAAGTTTTTGGTGGCCCTGTCAATGGGCACTTTCTAAAAATATATTTTTCTTAAGCCATGATTGGCTTTCCATTCATTGTAAATATCACTTTTTCTTTCTATTTCTATTTAAAAAAGTGACCCCATACCCCTGGGATAATACATTGAAGTTGCTTGTTCTTGACAAATCACAGGGAGCATGCCATCCCCTATGGAGCCAATCTTATCACATGAAGTTGTTATGGGTCATATGTAGTTTTTGCAGGATAGCCAAGTCCTTTGTTTGCATAGGGAAAAAACATGAGCGAAATGCAACATTTAGAGTAGTCCATTTAGAGCTTGAAATACAAGCAAGCATACATGCTCGATTTTCAATGGCGGAGATCCCATGTACAATTCAGATCAGTCATCAGATCGAGCAAAGAATAAGTCATGACTGTAAGATCTCATTGGAGAGATATCGATGGTGGGGAGGAATTACGAGGATCGGGAAGAAAATTAAAGAGTGAGCGAGTTGAGTCTCCGCAATCACTCGTGGTTGTTGATATTCAAGCAAGGGACACATGTTTGATGATCTCACACTCCAAGAGGAAGCAAGCAAAATTTGAGTGATTAAAGGACTCTCGAAGGCCCGAAGCTCCGAAGAGCCAGAGTATATCTAGATCATTGATCGAAGTGGACACGTGGTAGGAGATCCTGCACTCTAACAGATAACCACTTCGATCGAAAGACAGATGCGAGAAGCCAAAAATACGAAAGGCCCAAGGCCGAGAGTTCATCTGGACCGTCCATCAACAAGGACATGCGATGCCAGATCTCTCACTTCAGAGACTTAGCACTACAGAAGGTTTTGCGGAGTGAAACACTAGATAAAGAACTCCCAAAGCCCGAAATGATGAAGTACCAAAGACACTTGGCACTCATCTGTCATGACTAGTGGCACTCATCCATTGAGACTAGTGGATTCCATCTGGCCTTGGCATGTGGAACTCATTCCAGGTGATATGGGTCACCCTTCTTTCCATGACACATCAACATAGTGACGTCAATCCACCACGTCATATTCAGGATAACCTCCTCTGGGAGGTATTCCTACTCAGCATTAAAATATCCCAAGTGCCAAAATTGGCTCCATCTCTAAACATGGTTAAAAGGATTATGGAGTTGGAAAATGGATAAATTTTAGTGGGGGCGTTAAAATAGCAGGGATGGACATATCGACGAGAAAACTTCATTGCAGGGATAGAACATGCTCGAGCATTAAAATTCTAGAGCAATACCACAATCAAAACCACCATATAGCTAAAGAGGTATGTGGTAGTTGGTGGTGGATTACGGGGGTCAAAGTGGTGTGGACCCAAATTGCCCTTGGAAACTTTCGCAAGCATGTGCTTTTGTGGGGTCCAATCCGAGATCAACACATGGGAACATAAACTAGGAGTTAAGCCAAATCATCAAAGGAGCGTCACTAGAGGAAAGAGAACAATCAACCACCCTAATTAAATGGAAGCATGGAGGGTATGGCCGAGGAGTCAGAAAACCGTCATCCCGAAGTACCACAGAGGGCAGTTTTTCCAAGGAGAAATCAATAAATGAAAGAAGGATTGGTGTTTGATCAATCGAATACCCCCCTTAAATGGAAGAATGGAGGTTATGGCCGAGGAGTCAAAAAATTGTCAGCCCGAAGCACCACAGAGGGGAGTTTTCTTGCAGGGCTAGATTGACCCGATTTTCCTTCTAACAGAAGGAACATGACTAACAAGAGAAGAAACCAACTACTATCTTGATTATAAATACATCATATGAATGATATGAGAGGGTTGAATGGTTGAGAAGAGCTCCCTTTTTGTAATATTTTGACTAAGCAGATTTGTTCTCTGGTTATGTATGGGAGTTGAGACATTTTCGTTAATAGAAGTCAGTTTCCTTTCATCATCTTGTTTCCTCTTACTCTCAAATGCTCATGATTGGATGATCCATATGAGATGGTGTGGTTTCATTATAATGGATGTTTGATTATAATGTTGCTATGAATGTTTTTCAGTGTTTTAAACTTTAAGTTCAAGAAGTTCTTGTGACTGATTTTTTCTTCTCCTAGCTACTTAGAGGCCTGATGCTTATAGCAGACCTATCCACCTTCCTCACTAAGTCTTCCTTCTATTAAATTTATCCTTAAACCACTGACTGAAGTTAATCAAAACCTCATTTTCTTATGCATGCTAGCCCAATTTTCCATGTTAAAACATTCTTATGTTGATTTTTGTCCATTTGACCTTTCATCATTAATTTACATTCACAAACCTTTTGATGGGTATTGGGCTCATCCTCTTGCAATCTGAGGGTGATTCTCAGTGATAACACATTGTTTACAATACAATATACATATAGGATCCAACAACATCCAAAAAACTAACCCAATTACCTAGATTAGTCAAAACCCCTAATTCCTTAAACGGAAATAGAAAACCATCGAAAAAAACCATGTGCCGAAAAAACGCCCAACAATGGACATGAAAATCGAGGTGACATGAAAAACGAGGAAAAAATGAGACATGCTTCCCTAGGAAAAAAAATTCTCGGGGAAGATACCCTCAAACCCCCGTGCAGGGGGGATATCTCCCCTCTACAACCCCCGAAGGGGGGTCCTATAGGCCCCCCCTCAAACCCCCCTTCATGCCTAGTGCAATGTAGAAAATGATAGAGCTAGTCATGCAAAGAATATAACACATACCAAACATTCTCACACTTGTTGTTTTCTTTACATACAGGGGGTTACAGGGTTACATAGTCAGCAAAGCCCATGGATCCTCTACACTGAGAGAACTTCTCAGTGCTCACAGGTTTTGTCAAGGAATCTGCAACATTTTTCAAATTTTCCACCTTCGTCAATAGCACTTATTTTTCTTCAACCATGTCTCTCACAAAGTGATATTAAATATCAATATTCTTTGTCTTTGAATGATAAACTAGGTTCTTCGCCAGAAAAATTTCACTCTGACTATCACAATCTATCCTTACATCTTGTTGTACCAACCTAATACTTGGACACAGTATTTGTAACCATATTTCCTCATTACTTGCATGAGTGGTTTCCATGTATTCAACTTATGTAGTTGAAAGTGCCACTACAACCTATCTTTTGATCATCCAACTGATTTCTCCTCCAAATAGGTTAAACACATACTCGCTTGTAGATCTCCTATGATCTAGATCTCTAGCCAAGTCTGCATCCACAAAGCCATGTATTTCCAACACTCTGTCCAATCCTAATCTTCCTTGGTAGCACAATCCATAGCTAGCAGTGCCACGCAAATACCTGAAAACCCTTTTATTGTTGTCCAATGCTCCTTCCTTAGTTTTGACATATACTTGCTCAAAAATTCCACTACATGTGTAGAGTCCAATCTAGTACAAACCATTTCATACATCAAACTTCCATCTGCACTTGAATATGGAACACGAGTGATGTCCTCCTCCTCTTCCTGTGTCTTGGGACACTGATTCAAAGATAAATTTACACCAACAAGAATAAGGATCTTGACTAGTTTACATTCCTGCATATTAAGCCTCTGCAATATTATCTCGACATATTTTATCTGATTTAACTAGAGTTTCCTCTTTTTCTAATCTCTTTTAATTTCCATGCCTAAAATGAAATTTGAAGAACCGATGTCCTTCATGTCAAATTTAGAGGACAATTGAGTTTTCAAATCCTGGATAATCTCCTTGTTGTTTCCTATCAACAACATGTCATCTACATACAAGACCAAATAAATAAAATGATCACCAATTAATTTAAAATATGCACAATGATCCTCTTTGCTTCTTGTGAAGTCAATTCCTAGCTTATAAGTATCAAATTTTTTATACCACATCCTTGGTGATTGTTTTAAACCATACATGGACTTTTTCATCTTGCATACCATCTCCTTCTTTCCCTTCACAACAAAGCCTTATGAATACTTCATATAGATTTCTTATTTTAGATTCCCATGTAGGAATGTTGTCTTCACATCCATATGTTCTACTTCAAAATCAAATGCAGTAGCAACAGATAATAGAAATCTTATAAAAGTTAACTTGGCAACAAAAGAAAAAATCCCACCAAAATCAATTCCCTCAACTTGGGAATAACCCTTTGCTACTAACCGACCTTTGTATTTCTCCACTTTTCCTTCTGCATCTAGCTTCTTTTTAAATACCCATTTTCTGCCAATGGGATTTATTCCACTCGAAAACTCCACTAGATCCAAAGAATCATTCTTATCCAAGGCTTCCATTTCTTCATCCATGGCCTTTTTCCATAGCTTTCCATCCTCTAAATCCATTGCCTCCTTGACAGTTCTAGGATCATCATTAGTAATAGACAAAGAAAAATTTGAATGGAAATCAGATGGAGTATACCTTTCCGGTATATTTATTTCTCGAATCAATCTCCTCAATACTGGAGTATGAGCATCTTCTTCTTATTATTCCTTTTCTTCTGTAGAGTTTGATTCATCATCCTTTAAATCAAACTCTATTTTCTCTGGTTCTTCCTTACTTGGTAGGACTTCATGTTTAACAACATCCTTCATTTCTCTAAATACCACATCTCAGATATACACAACCTTATTATTTTTTGGGTTCCAAAACTTATAACCTTTGATACCATATTTATACCCAATAAAGATACACTTTTTAGTTTTCTTATCTAGCTTACTCATGCTTTCATTTGGAACATGAACATAGGCCTCACAACCAAATTGTTGGAGTTACTTCACACACACCTAGGATTTATTTTTCCTAAGGTTTTTATTTGTTTATTAGTCATTATCTAGTCTCCTATATTTTAGGAGAGAATATTCCACCTGGAGAATATTCTCTTTCAGTTCACACTTCATTTTGACTAGTTGAGTTGAGTTTAGATGTTGCATTGGGATCATCACCATGAAACATTGGGATCATCACCATGCTAATTCGACGTTGCCTTGGTATCATCACTAGAGTGGTGCATTAGCCTTGATTCCTTGAGTTAACTCCTGACTAATTTCTATTCAGTTAGTTAACTGGAGACTAGTTGACTAGTTAACTCAACTAGGTGGCAGTTCACTCCCATAACTGCCTGAGAGACTAGAATAGGAGAAATTCACTCCTATAACTGCTGGTGTGTGTACAAATCACTCTATACCACCAATATGGTGACTTGGTTCACCTCAAGTCGAACTCATTGAGTTATACAGAGTATATCATGTGTAAATTATTCATTATTCACAACAGTTAATGAGAATTCTTTTATTCTTTCTCTCCTTCTTCTTACTTTTCCAATTCTCTCTACAAATGTGTGTATTATTGTTTAGATAGATATATTTTGTGTAGTTTAAAAACATTTACATGGTATCATAGCCGATGGATTGCTAAGAAAAATCTACACCAAATGTTTTTGCAGGTACAAAAGACTAAAGACAGCGGAAAGATGGAATTCCAAAAAGAAATAATTCTTACACCTTACAACTATTTTGCATGGAAGGAGAAAATAGCTATACATATTCAATCCAGAGGGTTGTATAGGCTAACCATGAATATAGATATAGATACGACATCAGCCATAGAAAAATCCAAGTACTTAAATTGCATGGATGAGGCACTCGGAACAATTTGCAGTCTCATTTCTCCCGATCTCCTTTTTCATATATCTTCTTGTAAGACTCCCAATGAAGCCTGGACCATCTTGGAAGGGATCTTTGGAAAAAATGATGATATGAGGGGACACATGTTGGAGGTGGATCTTCTCACATTGGATCCAAAAATCTTCGAGAATATCCAAGATTTCTTTACAAAATTCAAGGATTTACTGTCACAACTCAAAGCTTGTGGGGTTGATAAATTGGAGGAGAAACAAATGGTTCGCACCATTCTCTCCAAGCTTGGTCCTGAATTCTTAGTATTTGTATCTACATTCCATACTATCAGATTCACCTCTGGAGCCACGAAGATGCCTTCTCTTATGGACTTTATCGAATCCCTAACACAAGAGCAAACCAAGCTCATCAACATGGGCGCAATCAAAGGGCCAAGGGTGCATGCACTTATTGTGCATGATGGTAGACATGAATATCATAAATATAAAGATAAATATAAGTGGAAATATCATGCCCATACGAAGAAGGAAGGGTACACAAAACCCTTCACCGATGCCTTCGGATCCAAAGGAGAAAAGGGAATAAAAGGAGAGAAATGCACATATTGTCACAAAGGATTCCATTCAGAATATGCATGCATGCAAAAACAAATAGATCTGATGTCTCAGATAATTTAGAAAAATAACTTTGGAGATCGCATCCCTGAGGGTGCGAAGAAGAAGAAGTCATAAGATATGAATTCCAAGAAAGGCAATTCTAGCCATGCCTTGATTTCCATCAACTCCTCTCCCGATGCTTGGATCATAGATTCAGGAGCATCACATCACATGGCTACCTCAGAAGTAGTATATTCTTCTTTGGATGCATGAAAAGGTCCTCCTATTTTGATGGGGGAAAACTATTCTGTCGAAGTCACCGGAAAAGGAAGGATTGAACTCACCAATGGAAGCTTTGAGAATGTGTTGCATGTTCCCAAGATTTTTGTCAAACTTCTCTCTGTGTATCAGATAACGAATTCTGGCACCAGAAAGAGATTCGTATTCACACCAAATTCCATGGACATCTACAACATGCAAACCAACTCTAGGGTTTCTACCGGTGAGGTAAATCATCAGTCTAGATTGTATACATTTTTTGAATTCGTTGAACCTGATTCTACTTTATTGCTTACTCATGCTGATGAAATAGTAGGATATGGAACAAAAGGTTTGGACATTTGAATTTCAGATACATGCAAAAACTTAGCAAGAAAAATTTAGTTGATGGTCTACTAAACATCCATTTCTTCAAGGGAGTATGTGAGGGATGTGTTCTCAGAAAACACCCTCAAGAGAAATTCGACAAGGGAAAGTCTCAGGGAGCTTCCGCACCTTCAGATCTGATCCACGGTGACCTCATGGGTCCTTTTCCACATCCATCGATCATCAAAGTGAGGTTTGTTCTCATTTTTGTTGATGATTTCTCACGTTTTACATGGATCTACTTTCTCAGGAAAAAATCTGAGGTCTTTCAACACCTCAAAGATTTCAAAGCTTTGGTTGAGACACAGTCTGGAAAGAAGATCAAAGTCCTCCGAACTGATAACGGGGGAGAGTATGTGAATCAGGAGATCCATAATATTTTCCATGAGGCAGGGATTCAGTTGTAGCATACAGTTCCCTACACTCCACAGCGAAACAAAGTTGTTGAGCGGAAAAACCGATCTCTAAAGGAGATGGAATCTTGCATGTTGCATGCAAAGTCACTGCCACAGAGACTATGGGCTGAAGAACTTAACTGTGCAACATACATACAAAATAGATATCCCCATAGATCTATCAAGGATAAGATCGCCTACGAGGCTTGGAGCGGCCTCAAACTAAAAGTGACCCACTTTCACATTTTTGGTTCTCGTGCATGGGTCTGGATTCCCTATGAAAAGAGGAAGGCACTTGATCCACAAAGCACTGAGTGAATTTTTTTTGGATACCCTGACAGCATTAAGGGATATCGGCTTATTGATATTTCCTCAAACCGGCTCATCATTGAGTGTAGTGTCTAATTCGAGGAAAGTGTCTTGCATGTACCTCAGCAAGCACATGCAGACACCTTCACTCTTCCACCTGTCCGAAATGATGAGAATGCACATGTCGACTCTTATTCAGATGAGAGTTCTGATTCAAAGGAATCGGAGGATTCAGATTCAGCTTTAGATTCATTACAGTCAGATGCAGAGTCAGAGCATCCATATGTAGTTGCAGAGTCGAAGTAGAGGCCCAAGTGGGCACAGATTAGTCTTCAGGATGCAGGGGATCTCATAGGTGATCCAGCCGATATTAGGAGGACTCGATCTGATTTCGAGGAGCCTCCTATTGCACTCTTTGCCACTGAACCATTTCCTTGTAGGCATCTTTTCTTAGTTGAGTCTTCAGATCCATAATCTTATGGAGAGGCTGCTGGAAATCCCTTTTGGGAATCCGCCATGCAGGAGGAGTACAACTCCCTCCTCGAGAACTAGACTTGGGATCTGGTTCCCCTTCCTTTTGGGAGGAAACTTGTCAGATGCAAATGGATCTATAGGACCAAGAGTGCAGAGGATGGACATATCAGGAGATACAAAGCCAGGCTTGTCGCCAAAGGCTTTCAGCAGGTTCATGGTATTGACTATGATGAGACCTTCGCTACAGTAGAGAATATGGATTCCATTCAATTGGCCCTTGCCATTGTGGTATAAAAGGGATGGGAAGTCCATAAGATGGACATGCAGAATGAATTTCTTCACAGTGATCTCTCTAAGGAGATCTACATGGAGCAGCCCCAGGGCTTTATGCAGGACTCATCTTTGGTCTGTCAACTGAAGAAGTCACTTTATGGCCTCAAGAAGGCTCTGAGGGCCTGGTATGCCAAGATGGACTCCTACCTTTTGTCACAGAACTTTGTACGTTGTAAATTAGACTCGAATGTATACATGCTTAGGACGACTGATTCACTTCTACTTTTAGTTTTGTATGTCGATGATTTGTTGATCACCAGTTTCTCGACTTCAACGATTGTTGCAGTCAAGAGGATTCTTCATGACATGTTTTTGATGACGGACATGGGTCCACTACACTTCTTCCTTGGACTCAAGATCAGTCAGGATGCATTAGACATCAAACTATCTCAAGACAAGTATGCACGATATCTCCTTGAGAGATTTCACATGATAGACTGCAAGTCTGCTCCGACTCCTTTCCTATTAGGAGTCAAACTTGAGGATGGCGGAGAGATTCCACTGGTTCAAAACACATTGTACAGACATCTAGTGGGGAGCTTGTTGTATCTCACAGACCTCTCATATGCAGTTGGCATAGTTTTCAGGTTCATGCAGGACCACATGAGCTACATTAGAAAGCTACAAAGCGTATTCTTCGATACGTACAGGGCACCATCACCTTTGGGATTCATTATGAAATAGACTCTACATTAGATCTCATTAGGTTTACTAATTTCGACTGGGTTGGCAATAGAATTGATCGCAAGTCCACATCTGGTTACTCACTCAGTCTTAGTTCTAGGCCTATCTGTTGGTCGAGCAAGAAGCAAGCTGCCATTGCTCTATCTTCAGCCGAGGTAGAGTATAGAGGGGTAGTTAACATAACCATTCAGGCTATGTGGCTACAACATTTTCTCACTGAGCTGGGAATTCAGTTTCATTGACCGATTGTCATATGGTGTGACAACCAGATCACTCTGAAGTTTTGTAGAGATCCAGTTCAGAGGTAGCAGATGAAGCACATTGAGATCCACATGCACTACATTTGGGACTTAGTACACGAGGGGATCATCGACTTACAGTTCTGTCCTTCAGCATAACAAATGATAGACATTTTCACCAAGACATTCACTGAGCAGAAATTCCATTCTCTGCGAGGTCGTCTTGGAGTGAAGGACACAATTTCCTACCAACTGTAGTTCTTCTTTTTACATATATTGTACCTTGAAGGGGGGGTTTCCCTCTTTCCTCACTTTATTTTCAGTGTATCTTTTGTACTTGGATACCTAACATGGCCTCGTTGTTAGGACCCAATCTTTATTTTAACCATATGATGTTTAGGGGGGGTGTTGGAGTTACTTCACACACACCTAGGATTTATTTTTCCTAAGGTTTTTATTTGTTTATTAGTCATTATCTAGTCTCCTATATTTTAGGAGAGAATATTCCACCTGGAGAATATTCTCTTTCAGTTCACACTTCAATTTGATTAGTTGAGTTGAGTTTAGATGTTGCATTGGTATCATCACCATGCAACATTGGGATAATCACCATGCTAATTCGACCTTGCCTTGGTATCATCACTAGAGTGGTGCATTAGCCTTGATTCCTTGAGTTAAATCCTCACTACTTTCTATTCAGTTAGTTAACTGAAGACTAGTTGACTAGTTAACTCAACTAGGTGGCAGTTCACTCCCGTAACTGCCTCAGAGACTAGAATAGGTGGAAATTCACTCCCGTAACTATTGGTGTGTGTCCAAATCACTCTAGACCACCATTATGGCGACTTGGTTCACCTCAATTCGAACTCATTGAGTTATACAGAGTATATCCTGTGTAAATTATTCATTATTCACAACGATTAATGAGAATTCTTCCATTCTTTCTCTCCTTCTTCTTCCTTTTCCAATTCTCTCTACAAATGTGTGTATTATTGTTTAGCTAGATATATTTTGTGCAGGTTCAACACATTTACAAAAATACCTTGAGATATGTGAGAGAATTTTTCTTACCAGTCCATAGCTCTTGTGGAGTCTTGTCATCCAACCATGATGAGGGTGATATGTTGATGGTAACATGTAGTACCCACTGTCTCTGCCCAGAATTATTTCCCTAACCCTACACCACTGAGCATGCACCTTGTTTTTTCCATCAAAGTCTTGTTCATCCTTTCTGCAACTCCATTATGTTGAGGTGTACATGTAGTAGTAGTATACCTTTCTATATTGCACTTCTTACATAATTCTTCAAATTCATTCCCTCAAAAGTCTCCACCATTATCTGTCCTCAACACCTTAATTATTTTCTTTGTTTGATTCTCAATAAGAGCATTAAACTCTTTAAACCTATCAAAGACTTCATATTTCTTCATGAGGAAATATATACAACTATTCCTTGAGAATTCATATATAAATGAGACATAGTACACAGATTTTCCAAATGATGGAACCGACACAAGTCAAAACACATCACTGTGAACTAGCTGTAAAATTCCTTCTTCCCTCATTGCACCAAAGGGGAATCTTACCCGATTATTCTTCACATATACACAATATTCACATAAATCATAATCTAGAGATATGTTAGACATACCTTCAACCATACCTTTACCATGTAGTATTAAAAGGCAATTCTCTCTGATATGCCCCAGTCTTTGATGCCACATCATAACCTTTTCTCTAGAGACTGTAGGAGTTCTTTCTTCTTCAACTCCATTATTAGGAACATTGGATATATTACACTCATCACTAATAGTGTTTCCTTTCAAATTATACATAGTTCCAAACCAAACTCCCTTCAACATCACCATTTCTCCTCAAACCATCCTACTAAAATATTGTTTTTACCCCTGCATCGTCCATTTTTCTTATAGAAATAAAATTTCTAACCAATCCTGGGATGTGTAGAACACCAGGAAGTGTTCTAATCCTTCCATCTATGAGCCTCAACTTGAATTTTCCTTGACCTATGATTTTGGTTGTCGAGTCATCACCTAGGAAAACATTACCTCCACCATACTTTTCATATTCATAGAACCACTCCCTATGGGGAGTCATATGAAAGGATGCACCTAATTTAACCAACCATGCCTCATGATTTGAATGTGTTCTTGAAGAATCCAAGTACACATACCCTCCTTCTTCCTTGGAGGTCTTTTCTTCTATAGAAGGAGATTCTTCATATCCCTTCTTTTTCTCAACTTTGGATCTACACTGCTTCTTGTAGTTCCCTTCTTTTCCACATCTCCAGCATACCTTTACAAAAATTCCAGGAGACTTGTATCTTCCCTTAGAAATACATCTCCCACTTGAGGACTTAGATCTATTTCTTTCCTGGCCCTCTTGTAAATAATGAATTTGTGCTCTTTCCTTCCATGCTCTTCCATCTCATCTCCTCTAAAAAAATGGATGAGACCACTTAATCAAACTTCAATCCATTTGTATTACTACCTATGGCCACAAACAAAATATCCCACGAGGCTCATAAAGAGCACAGTAAACTGATACACTTATCTTAATCTGAAATTTTAATCTCAATGGATACTAACTGAATTACCACAGTATTGAAGGTGTTCAAATGATCTGCCACTGAGTATTCATCTCTCATCCTCGGGTTATACAACTTATTTATCAGGAATAATTTATTTACTAGGGACTTAGACTGATACAAATTCCCCAACTTATCCCATAAATATTTGTTTGTATCTTCCTCTAACACATTCATTAATAATGAATCTGAGAGACATAGTCGGATAGTTTTCTTCACCTTCCGATCCAACTTTTTCCAATCATCGGTTGAAGTTCCTGTAGGTGCAGTACCTGGATCCACCATGATCTACTGATCTATGTCCACCAATAGATCTTCCATGTTGAGCTTCCACAACTCAAAAAGTTTCACATTAAACTTCTCGATCTCCATTTTTGAATTGCTCGCCATTTCTTTTCACCTGAAAAATCAATACCATAGATCCCCCACTGTAATAAGGCTTATCACAGTCCCGAGCCAAACCTTTGACCACAAAGGCGTCCCCCTAAAGCCAAAAAAGTTCTGATACCAAATGTAGCTTTTAACATTGTACAATATTTGATTGCAAACATATTTTCAATAAAACAACATAAAATATACAATGGAAAATGCACACATTACACAAACATTTTTCTCCTGGAAACCCAAACCAAGAAAACCAACATATTCTATATTCATTCATAGTGATACATTTTTTACAATACAATATACATATAAGAGCTAGTGACATCCAAAACCCTAACCCAATGACTTGGATTAGTCAACAACCTTAATTCCTTAATCGTAAATAGAAAACCATAAAAAAAAACATGTGTCAAAAAACCACCCAACAATGGACATGAAAATTGAGATGACACAAAAAACGAGGAAAAAATGTGACACGTTTCCTGAGGAAAAACAATTCTCGGGGTGTTTCCCCCAAACCCCCACAGGGGGGCCTAGAACCCCCACGCAAACCCCCCTGCACACCTGACACAATGTAGCAAACATTGGAGATAGTCGTGCAAATAATATAACACATACCCAACAGGGCTTTTATCTTCTTTCCTGACTGTGTTTCAACAAGGGATTTGAAATCTTTGAGGTGTTGAAAGACCTCTGATTTTGCTTGAGAAAGAAAGTCCATGTGAAGTGTGAGAAATCATCAACAAAAATGAGCATGTACCTTGATTTACTAATTGATGGATGCAGAAAAGGGTCCATTAGATCACTATGGATCAGATCTAAAGGAAAGGAGGCCTTCTGAGTATTTCCTTTGTTGAATTTCTCTTGAGGGTGTTTTCCAAGAACACATCCCTCACAAAATTCCTTTGGAGAAGTGGATGTCAGGTATACTATCAACCATTCCCTTATTTATAATTTGTTGCATATATTTGGAATTTAAATTCCCGATCCTTTTGTGCCATGTCCTACTGCTTTCATCATCATGGGTAACCAGTAATGCAAAATTTGGCTCAATAAATTCATAAAATTTTTAGAGTCTAGATTGATGATTTACCTCACTGGTAGAAACCTTGGAATTGGTTTGCATGTCATATATATCCACTGCATCATGTGTGAATATTAATCTCTTTCTGGGGCCGTATTTTTTCATCTGATACATGGAGAGAAGATTGACACAAAGTTTGGGAATGTGTAGCACATTCTCCAAGCTTCCATTTGTGAGTTCAATTCTTCCTTTGTCGGTGACCTCGAATGAAGAGTTTTCCCCCATCAGAATAGGAGGACCTTTACATGCGTCCAATGAAGAGTATACTTCTTTTTTGTCTTCCATGTGGTGTGATGGTCCTGAATGTACAATCCAAGCATCAAGAGAGGAGTTGATGGTGATCAAAGCATGGATAGAATCACCTTTCTTGGGTTTTTGATATTCTGGCTTCTTATTCTTGGAACCCTCGGGGATGCGATCTCCAAGGTTTTTTTTTTGAAGTACTTGGGCCATTTTATCTATCTAGTTTTTTGTACATGTGGATTCTGGATGGAATCCTTTATGGCAGTAAGTGCATTTCTCCCTTTTTTTTCCCTTTCCACCTTTGGATCTGGAGGCATCGTTGAAGGGTTTTGAGTACCCTTCCTTATTTGGATTTTCATGTGCTTTCCTTTTGTATTTGTCTTTATATTTATTGTTTGGATGATTTCTACCATCTTGTACAACAAGTGCATGCACCTTTGGGCATTTGATTTTGCACATGTTGATAAGCTTGTTCTTCTCTTGTGTCAGAGATTCAATAAATACCTCAAGAGGGGGCATCTTCTAGGTGGCTCCAGAGGCAAGCCTAACTGAATGAAATGTGGATACAAAACCTATGTATCCTGAACCAATTTTGGAGAGAATGGTGAGAGGCATTTTTTCTCCTTCTTAGATTTATTAACCCCACAACCCTTGAGTTGCCACAACAAATACTTATATGTGGTAAATAGATCTTGGATATTGTCAAAGGTTTTTGGATCCAAAGTGAGAAATTACACCTCGAGCATGTGTCCCCTCATCTCATCTTGTTTTCCAAAAATCCCTTCCATGGTGGTATAGGATTCATTGGGGGTTTTACAGGAGGATACGTGAAAGAGGAGTTCAGGAGAAATGAGACTGCAAATAGTTCCAAACGCTTCATCCATTCGATTCAGATAATTTTATTTTTATATGGTTGATGTGGTTCAGTATATTTGTCCACGGTTAACCTGTATAATTCTCTACCTCAAATATTCACTGTCATCTTCTCTTTCCATGCAAAGAAATTGTATGGTGTAAGAATGAATTGTTTTGGAAATTCCATTTTTCCTTTGTCTTCAATCTTCGGTACCTGCAAAAATAATCTAGTGTGTATATTTCCTAGAAATTTGTCAGATCTGATACCATGTAAATGTGTTGAACCTGCATAGAAAATATCTATCTAGAAAATGACATACACAATTTGCAGAGAAAATATGAGAAAAGAGAAAAAGGAGATAAGAATGGAAGAATTCTCATTAACCAAATGAATGAATGATAATTTACACATGTTATACTCTATATAACTCAACTAATGTTCACTAGAGGAGAAGAAAAAGTGCCATAGTAGTTGTATAGAGTGACGTGGACACACAACAACAGTTACAGGAGTAAATTGCCACCTACTCTAGTATCCTAGGCAGCTACGGGTGTGAACTTCCACCTAGTTTGAGTTAACTAGTCTCTCAGTCTTCAGTTAACTGAATGAAAGAGAGTGAAGTGAGGAGGAGATAAGGGAATCATGAGTAATGCGCTAGTCTGGTGATGATCCCAAGGAAAATTCACATTAGTTGGTGATGATCCTAATGTTACATGGTGATGATCCCAATGTCACATCTAGACTCCACTCAACTGATCAAACTGAAGTGTGAATTGAAGAGAATATTGTCCTAGAGGAATATTCTCCCTAAACTATAAGAGACTAAATAATGAATAATAAACATAGGGAAAAACTTAGGGTAATATGAATAATAAAAAACCACTTGAAGGGTAATAGGAAGATGAACAAAGACAATATAAAGTGGTGTGAATTCCATAAAATACCCTGGCATAAAACTGATGAATGTCACTTGAAGAAATCATTGTCGAATGAGATGAAAGCCTCGAAGTTAGATGTGGGCTCCAACTCTAAATGAAAACCAGAAAAGGGGAAGCAAATCGTTGATACAGAATCCAATTCCATCATCACTACCAATAAGGTCCAACCAAGTGAACCCAAAGAAATAAAGGAAGGTGAGTGACTTTTTCATTCACAGAAGTGGGTGGAGGGTTCTCTTCTGCACTTCATTGTCGATAACTGAAGTTAAAATAACTTCATCTCATCAGAGGTTGTCAAGTGGTTGGACCTGTCGACAACACCACACCATAAACCATACACCATATGGTGGCTCCACCAAGGGAGAGATATTCATGTAAGCCAACAATGTCACCTTCCTTGTGACATCAAGCACTTCAAGGATAAGGTATTGTGTGACATTGCCCTCCTTGAATTTTGTGATGTTATTTTATGCCAACCATACTTGTTGAAACATCATGTTATATATTATTCTAGAACTAATAGTGTTATTATTACTTTGGGTAGAAAACTATATAGGATAACAGAGGTAGCTCCTCCTACCACCATTTCTTTGATCTTCACTAAGAAATGCCAGAAGGTCATCTCCTAGACCGATAATTGTTTATTATTTATGATTCACTCTCAAAGTGAAAAGATGGTTGCAGCCACATCCATGGCCTCCAAACAGATCCTCTCCATGCAACAAAAGTAGGTGTAAAAGTTCGTGGAAGAATACAAATACATATTCTCCTCACTCACTAGGGTACCTATGCATTGTTTCTTCAAGCATTCAATCGATATAACCTCCAGTGCACCTCTACCCAATGGTCTAGTCTATCATCGCTCTCTTTTGGAAAATGAGAAAATCAAGTACCAAATCCAAGAGATGTTGCAAAAGGGGTACATCTGATTGAGATCATCACCTTGTGGAATCCCAATTGTACTCATGTAGAAGAAATATGGGACCTAGCGACTCTACATTGATTACAAGGCCCTAAACAAAATCACGGCCAGGAACTGGTACCCAATTCCATGAATTGATGACCTTCTTGAATAGCTCAAGGGAGCCAAGTACTTTAGTAAGATTGACCTGAATTCCCACTACTACCAAGTCCCAATAAAATAAATTGTTGTATGGAAGACTACTTTCAAGTCCAAAGCATGTATTCTTTAATGGATGGTTATGCCCTTTGGTTTGACGAATGCCCCAAAAAATTTCATGAGGTTGATGGATGATATCTTATGGACATTCACCAATTTTTTGTGGTGGTATATTTGGATTATATCATCATCTTCAAAAAGATTTGGTTGGAACACTTGTAGCATATTCAGTAGGTCCATCACACTCTATGACAACATAAACTATACTCTAACTTGGAAAAATGCTCCTTCGACATGAATAGGGTCCAATACCTAGGCTACATTGTTGATGAGAATGGGGTGTATGTGGACCCTGCCAAGATCCAAGTCATTCATGATTTCCTAGCCATGACCACACTAACTAAGATTTGGAGTTTCTTATGACTTGTCAACTTCTATTGCAGGTTCATATTGTTGGAAGATTGGTTGTTGTCATTGATGTTGACCCTAGTCATGGATTTTGGACCACAAGATTGATGAAGGTATTTGGACATGAAGGAAAATGCACATGTAGATACAACACCCATGGATGGATAGTATACATCATGTTGTTTACGGAGGT
>SNQJ01S0176641.1:26608-41540 GCA_010110895.2 Picea sitchensis | reverse complement strand
TCTTCATTAGGCTTGGCCTTGAACTTTGGAATGTCCGAAGGCAACTTTGTTGTCATAGGAGGCCAACGTGGATCATGACAAATAGGATCATTTAACAACCTTGTCAAATCTGGCAAGTGTAACGTCGCTAGGAATGGCAGTTTGGGTTGCTACTGATAACCTGGGAAAAAGGGTCCTGGAGTTTGACTGGAACCAGGTTGCCAGGAATAGTTTGGTTGCTGGACTGGATTCTAGTAGAAACCATGGCCCTAACCAGCGTAAGGATTTTTCATCTGTGGAGACATCATCGGTTGATTTCCAAAGAAGGACATAGAGTGTTGGGAATGCATCGTGTTCGAAGGACTTTGGGAAGGATTACCCCATGCCGGTCCTGCTAGGAGAGGCATGGTATTCTGTCCGGGGTTCCATTGACCGTGGAAAGAATTACCCCAGAACGACATTCCAGAGGAGAGAATGGATCCTTGTCTTGAGTTCCAAGGTCCTGCTATGTGTGCCCCCTATGTAGGAATAGTACCCTGTGCAGGAGTAGATTGTCCAAAAATTGGGTTGCCCCCAGTTGGAAACATGGCTAATGAGAAAGTGTTATTACCAAACGTCCCGTTCCAAGAAAACGATGTCGAACCTATCGGCATACTTTGCGCAAGTGTTCCTTGACTCCCTGCTCCAAATAAACTAGTGTGTGTAGGCTGCTCGGCGGACTGCTAATGCAGACCACTAAGTGAAGGGGACGAAGGACGAATATGACCTATTGCGTAAGGAAAAGTGTTAAAAGGGACATGAGTGCCCCCAAGGTGACCTTGAAGAGGAGCGTTAGAGCTCCCTGCCCCCAGAACCAAAGTCTATAAAGTGGAGTAGGTTAGTGCAGGAATTGTACCTGAACTAGGAATACCATATGAAAACGAAGGGCCTATCGTACTAGGTGTGAAGGGGGTTGTGGTTGCCGCCATAGACAGGTTCGGTCCACTGACACATGGATGATTTTAGGGGCTAAATTTCGCTCATGGGCTAATTTTCCATGGTTTTTCCAAAAACGAAATTCGCTGTTTTAAAAATTATTCGCCCAAATCCTATAGGATAAAATTATTTTACCTTAAAAATCACCAAAATTTTATAAAAACTATATAAAATTCTTATAAATTTGAATATTTTTACAAAAATATCGCTAAACATTTATAGTTGGCATATGAAGGATTAGTAATATTCGCCAAGGTTTATACATTTTAAAACAAATTTTCATCCTTAAAATCATCCCCATCTACTGTGCGACGTAGTTGTGGCCAAGACCATGGTGGCTCAGACCGACGATGGTGGGTTAGGAGATACCTCTCCTATGGTAGCAACTATGGTGGGAATTGAATAATTCCCAGAAGAAGTAACATCATTTGTTTCCATTACTGTGTGAGGCACTGTCTGGCATTTGTGAAATTGGATTGGTACAATAAACGGTGCCAAGATATCATTGTTTGGGTTTCAACAGAGCCAAGATCGACGGTTGATTCCTCTGGGAGTTGTTCGGGCACAAAGGTTTGTAACTCGATCGCTTCAAAAGACCCTTGTTGGTCTAGCTTCCGCCTTAATGGTGGCGGGGGTGGCTCCAGTGTAACCGGCGACAAGCCAAGAAGCCTTCGTGACCGGCGGAGCTCGGGATCCTCCACTGTGTGAGAATATCCAATACATGCTAAGGTATTCTAAACGTTCAAAAGTAACACACACTAAGAAAAACCCCTAAGAGATAAGACAAGTAATCACTAAACTATTTGGAAGAACAATTACAACAACCAACACTAGAGCAACTTACCGGTGCAAGTGCAACTCGAACACGGAACCACCCTCTGGGTATACTCTGCAAAGAGTGGCCTGATGTTTTTCCTAGGTACCGCGGTATACCCCTGCAGTCACCTGTGTATGTCCCTAAAAAGATTGGCAACTAGGTTGCCAGCATGCGAACAGTCACCAGGCGGGTACAGTCGAAAGTCGGGTAGACCACAATGAGCAGGGTATCAAGCCCAAAACCTGTCAAGGGTATCGAGAGAAAATGGTCTGGAAGACAACTGAGGACCTCAAATGGATTCGAGACCCACAAAGCTCCGTGACAAATGAAAATGATGAAATCCCAAAACAAGCCCTATATATGTGTTCTCCACTACGATTGGTCTAACTTTGGAGGGGTTATCTCCACTACCTTTCCGCACGCGACCTCGTGTTTATCCCCTGTGTTAGAGGGGGGTCTCGGATAACTTCCATGAAACTGGACTTTAGACACTCCCTATATCAGACTCTAATGTTTGGTTTTGAATGGCCTTGAAGAGTTTCCTCTCCAACCTAATCCAAGGCCCTAGTCCTGAACTAGTTTGTGAACCCTACAAGCATAAAAGTCTAGTATATTTTAAAATTAGCATTTATTTTATGGATTTATCTTACGTCAAGGGATATGAGGGTGAAACTGATGATGTGTAAAGACAAAAGCAAAAAGTGAATGAAAAATAAGGAAACAAAAAACTTTTACTAAATGCAAAATTTCAACAGCTTTTCACAAAAAAAAGATTTTTTTAATTTTTCTAAGATTTTGAACAGTAAACTCAAAGGAATTTCGCTTGACTACGAGCTACTTATGATCTAAATGAACTACAAAAAAAATTACAAAATAAAATACTTCTCCCTAGCTAATGATGCAGAAACACACTCTTCAACCAAAGAAGAAAATGAAAAGAGATTTTTTTTTTTCTTAAGTGCTAGTAAAGCAAAAAAGGGAAAATACCGACAAGCAAAAAACCAAGAAAAACAATTCTGGCTTAAAGCGCAGATCACAAAGAATCAGAGTAAAGATTCACATAAAGGCAATTGAAAAAACAATGACTCTCACGCTTGTCTAAAAACCATAAAACAAAAAAAAAAATCTTTTATTTTTCTCTTAACTTTTAACTGAGAAAAAGCAGGCTAAGGGTAAGATGAAGCCTAAGCTACTGATTGTTCAGACACAGCTTCAAACACCTGAGAGGAATACTTCTTATCAAAGGAGGGGATGACTGCCCCACCCTGAGAAAAAAGTAGCCTGTACAGGCACGCGAATGTCACTAAAACAACACGCGTGAAAACGCGTGCTGAACAGAGATAGAAAGCGTGTACATGTGGGCTAACCTTGTACAGGCCGCATGTATATCTAAATTCTAAGGAAAAATATGAAAATAGGCAGTCCAGACTAGGAAGAGGCCTCTGGTATTGATAACTAGGATCTCTTGAAGGCTTGGCTACTTTTTCTAACAGAAAAACCAATAATGCAAGGAAAAATAATAAGGCAAAAGAAAGAAATATGAGATAGGACTGTTAACTAGCAAGACTCAGACAAGATTTTAGAAAACCCCTTGAGAATGTATGATTCTGACAGGGAAGAGGAGGACTACCTGAAACTTCTTTGAACTCCTACATGCTACTGCTATCTCTACATCTAGCGTTGACACGCGGGAAGTCAGAGGATAGGGCATAGGTACATGCGTGCAAGCATTTTGTAGGCCGCGTGTACCTCTGTGTGTCCCAAAAAATACAGTCAAGCAAAAGTCAGGGAAAGTTGGTATGGAAAACCAGACTCCCTGCTACCTCAGACCTTACAAAAAAAGACAGGCAAAGAAAAACAGAAAACCTAATCTTTAAACTACCAAAAAAACTCAAATAAATCCAGGAACCCTAAAGAGTATTCTCCCCAGTATGGTCGCCAATTATGTTGTTGGGAAAAACACCCTACATACTAGCAAACTAGGGTCAGACTTGCATGCAGATTTGACCGAATAGAAAATACTTTTTTACCTACATCCCAAGATTTAAATCCCTTTTTCTCAGTAAATGCAAGGAAAAGGACCACCTACCTTATTACTGGCGTTCGATGTATATTATCCATTGTTCTTGACTACTTGTTTGCGTTGCTCCTTCCAAAGATGACCTGCACTCAAAACAAACAACAACTATGCATGCATGCTACTTCTATACTCAAGGGTTAGAAATCAAGTGTAAATTAATCAAACCATAGACAATTCATGCATTGGGACGGGAAAAGCATTATTTTTATTACTAAAAGTGAATCAACTTACAAAAGCTGAGACCGGCCACCGCTCCTTGAACCTGATCCTGGGCTCCTCTTCTTCTGTCCTTCAATTGCTTTGCATTAAATCTCCTTTGACATGAGGAAAGGATAAAGGGTTGGGACACTGGATTACGTAAATGGGCAGAGTTTCTTCGCTATATTTTTTCCTCCTTCAAATGGTACCCCTACCCCTTATTTTATAGGCTAGAAGGAGCTAGGGTTTTGGACGAACCCTCGACCATGCATGGCCGGGAATTTAAGTTAACTGACCCATATCTTTTTGTTCTGTCGACAACTTTCCTTTTTTCGTGCTTTGAAAGGTACACACGGGCTGTTGTGAGTCAGGCAGTGTGTACATGCTTGCAGTAATGGGCTAGGGCGCATGGGCCTTGACACAAGAGGATTTTCAAAGAGTCGTTCAGCAGATTTTTGGCAAAGAAGGGATATGAGTTGGCCTGATGCTAGGTAAGCATGTGTGGTGCAATTTAGGGTTATAACAATGATAAATAAGATGATAACATTGTTATGGGTGTATTCCACTATGCACATACTACTATTTTATACCAAGGATCAAACCAACATGGAATTGATTTGAATATTTAAAAAAGTGCGGAGGCATAAATTTAACTCAATAATGCAACTAGAATTCAATCACAGAGCAATTAAATGCACCATAGACAACATAAAAAAATTAACCTTGGAAACCCAAATGGGAAAACCAACATTTTATGGGATTTGATTCTTGCTCAAGAATTATCAAAAAGGGTGAGATATACACTCTTAATATATATTTGTGTATTATTACTCACTAGAGATATTTGAAAATAGCTTTGGCCCAAGAACAATATTTTTCTCTTTCTGAAAAAATTTAGCATCTCCTGCATCCTTCAATCTTCATGCAAATGTCTCATTTTGAGCCCTCTTCTTTTGTTATCACCCTTATTCTCCCTAAGTTTCAATTATCTTCCATCTCTCTTGGTTGTTCTTATATCAAGTAGCATTATTTCTTCTAGAGTTGTCTTGTATTACCAACCATCAGGTGATTCATTTCACTTTCTTGAGGCCTTTCATCTTCAAGTTGATTGCTAACTTCAAACTTTGCCAAAATTTTTTTTTTATTACAAAATTTGGATTGAGGATTTAACTCATAGAACACCTCCCCATTCACAAGATTTTGGTCCATGAATGATTCAACTCGAAGATGAAATATGTTATTCTATAACACTCTTTATTCTTGGGAGAACTAGGAAATTATGTCTTCTTGGAACTTTTAAATATAAGAATAATTTACATGCCATGGCTACACTTATTCCAGAGTGTTCTTAGTCTCCTTTTGTAGTTCTACAAATAGTTTGTAGAGCTTCATAAATATATTCATAACAATGGTAAATCAATAACCAACTATATAGTCCTTGAATGTTGTTGTTGTTGTTGTGTCTTTGATTCCTCTCAATGTCAAAACCATATATTCAAGATCTTTGGGCTTGTTTCTCTATATGAGGACAAAACTATTCTATTCGAGTCTTCTCCTACCATATTTGGAATGGTTCTCTATTTGTGGTAGATCATGTATGTTCTGGGATATTCTCCTTTTCTAGAAGTTATAGATCTTTTCAAGATCTCATTTCTCTGTAAATGGACAACCTTTGTGTCTAGGCCTTTGTCCTCACATCCTTGAAACAATATTTGATTTGCATCCTCCTCAAAGTGTTAGAAACTTTTCAAGGTCATAAATTCAATATCTCTCATACCTTATTATCTGTAAATGCTCGGAAATGGCCTATACGTCTCACTGACATGGATATTTTATAGAAATTATATTTTTTTCTTTATTCTTAGTGCAATTCTAAATGTAAACCTTCTCAATTGAAAATAATCAATAGGAAGAAAATACTTTATTTCTAGATTGGTTCAATGTTGGATTTACTTTGCAACCCTTGACTATTTTCTTGTGGTGCTAATACCAAGGATCAATCAATGGATTCAATGAAATATGATTTAATTTACAACAATGGATCAACCTATGAAAGTATAAATGGTTAACCCCAACACTGTGTCAACACACATCCAATTCGAAATCAAGTACTCTAAACTTCTTTGTCAAGCAAGGATCCAAGAAATTAGTGTAATATGGTGTGTTAATAACAAAATAAATAATGCACTCTAGGTTTGGATGTGTATTCGGAACTCCCAATCAAACATATATCAACCCATGTAAGAAGCAAATATAAACTCTATTGTTTGAAAGTTATTACATAAACTTTGTTGTGATAGAATGTAGAATCAATTGTAAATTTTCCCAAACATACATTTGTTCATATATATATCAAGGTGCCTACTATAAGGAAAACACACATTTAATTGAGTGTTTTATCCCATACATAGATTTTTGTAGGACATAGTCATTGCACAATTGTGCGGGGTTCTATGCTTTATGAAGGAGGATGCATAGGAAGTTAGTCCAATGATTCAAATAGCTTGCTAATTGGGTTGTGGATACCCATTCAACAAGGGCTAAGTGCCATTGGTAATTTGCATTATATATATAACACTGTTGAGCTACAAATCAAAGGTTTGTCCCCAATTCATCACTTAATAGAATTGTTGTACGTGCATTGAATTACTAACCCAAGATTTAATAAACAACCTTATATACCAATCAACAATGATCCAAACAATTCAAATGTTGTAACCATCATTGTATTGATTTAAGGAATGGCAATAGTGCTATTATGTATGAATTTCACAATGCACATACTACTATTTTATACTAGCAATCAAATAAGCAATTTTAATGTCCCCCAACCCAACTGAGGGACATTATGGTGTGGAAAACTATTAAAAACGAAATTTATACTAGCTAATTGATTTCCTATAGCTTCCATCTATGATTTACATGAAAATTTAGCTGATGTCTATTATTATTAATTACATGCATATACAACACTCTAAAATAGATATGAAATGCAACTGACAACTCATTTTCAACATCATATAAATCATTCCCAAATACATAGAGTTCATGCACAAAAAATAAGCTCATAATACAATAGAATCAAGATAAAAAACTTATCTTTCAAGATAGATGTGCAACTAGCTGCTTGGGATGGATTTTTCATCCAGTCGTAGACCTGATGCTCCAAATCTCAACAATAATTCACCCGAGTTGAGGCTAGTAATCCAAAAAAGAGGGTGGTCTCTTATTGTCCACTCACATCTTGGAAAATCACAACCCACTAGTATTCTCCTACTGCTAACCTGATTTTCTACCAACTCTCTTCCTCTTGACCTTCCGAACCCAAGGAATGTACCCCTTCATTGATCTTAGTCCCTCAAACATCCCATTCATTTATTAGGGTCTCTCTAGCACAACTAGCTAGGAATCTCTCAACTTGGAACTCAAGGGAATTCACTGCTAGTAAAAACCACCACCAATAACAACAAACACTTGTTGTTTTAGTGCAACTCACTCAAGAGTTCACTTTTCAGGCCTGACAACCTGGCTCTTCAATCTTTAGCTCCAAAATTCTTCAGAGATCCTCCATCATGCTCTAGAATTCTCCCTCTATGGATGAACCAACTCTTGACTCTCTTTCTTGCCCTCTACTTCTTGTTCATGCACAAAACTCGATTGTTTAAAACTATTGTCCCAACCCATACAAATTTCCTCCCTTTGGCTTGCCTTTCTTGACCCACACAATTTCCCAAACTGATTTTACTTAGCCCCCATGTGCCCAATAAATATGGTATATCAATTCTCACACACACGCTCTTATGTGTATTCAATGATTGGCTTTGGGAACACTTAATCAGAAAAATAGATGGTACATATACCAATAGAAAATTTAGGGAAAATGGGTTGAATTAATATACATGGGTATTTCCCCTTGGACCCCACTTTTGGCCATTCTATTAGAACCTCCCCTCTCTTGTGCATTAATTCATTCCCCAGCTCTTTCCATGTCCCCTTAGAAACTCACATCACATTTTATTATTTAAACATAGAAATAGAACTCACATATTACATCGCTTTGACCGTAGCAACACATTATATCTACATAAGAATTAATTTAACTGGGGATTTTAGTGGGGATGTTATATTACCCTTCCCCTACAATTGTGCATCATCCTTGGTGCACACTGTTCCAATATAAATATATGCAAATTTACATCACAATACTTTGAAAATAAAATAATGCAATTTTACAACCCCAACAACAGTTCCAACCAAAATTCATGTTCCTCTCAACCTGCTGACCCAAGGAATGCCCCATTCATTTATCAAGGTTAATTCAAGGAATGTACCATTCATTTATCAGGATTAACCCAAGAAATGAGCCATTCTTTTATCACGGTCCCCAGCGTAGTTGGCTAGGACTCTGAGATGTGGTTCTTGAATTCTAGTTGTTCAAAATGGAGTCTTGGATTTTGCTTTCTTCAAAATTGTCAAAAATTTGTGGGTATTCATCCGACATGTTTTCTTCATGCTCCCATGTAGAATCTTCAGGACTATATTAGGTCCATTGAACCTTTACCAACCCTATGGCCTTGTTCGTGAGCAATTTGACTTTTTGATCCAGGATGTGTACCGTTTCCACCCGAAAATCCCCTTCCTGCTCCACCTGGGTCACATTCCATTTAATTATGTTGTTAGGTTCAGGAACATATTTATTTAATAATGATACATGAAATACATTATGCACTCTCATGGATGCAGGAAATGATAACATGTATGTAACTGACCTTATATTTTCTAAGATCTCAAAATTTCTACAATATCTTGCTGCCAACTTTGGGAAACTTCCTAATGTTAGCGAACTTCTTTTTTCCTTCACTTTTAAGAACACATGTTCACCCACTTTGAAATATATAAACACTTTATTCTTATCTGCATAATTTTTCTTCCTATCATGGGAAGACTTTAAATTATTCTTTATCTTTACCATATGCTCTTCTATTTCCTTCAACAAATCTGGCCCAACAAATGCTCTGTCTGTTGGATTATCCCAACTTACGGGTGTGTTACACTTTCTACCATACAATGTGATATGAGACCCAGGGGTAACCCTATTACCAATCTTTACTCGGTTTTATTCCACTCATTTAAAGGTCATATTTAAGACCATTTTTATTGAACTTGATTGCGTTAAAAGGTGAAGTTGAAGTGTTTAAGTGGCTTGAATCCAAATTGAATTTAACTTGGTGAAGAATCTTATTAAATCTCATATTCCATTACTTAATGTATCCAAGAACTTAACTGCGAAAATAAGGAAGCATAAGAAACATGAGATAAGTAGTCACACATAAGGACAAGAGAATCACCAATTGTTAATGGAGTTCACCCCGGGTGGGCTATGTCTCCGGGCTCTGCTCAACCGCATAGCCACTTCATTCTCTTCTTTAAAAGATGATTCTCCTTTACATATAAAAGGGCTACAATCCCACTCCTAGTGACAACATCAAAGAAGTGATATTTTGTGTAAAGATATGGCTCTCACAATATGTGGAAAAGTCTCTCATGAAATGAGACAATCTTCATGGACAATCCAAGGGAAAATTTCTCACAAACATGATTCTCACAACATGTGGCAATGATATGTTCTTCTCAAATACAAGGACTAGGTTCTCACAATGGATGGAAATGTCTCTTCCATAAAGAGATGATCTCTTCCCTGAAGGTTGATCGCTCACAAGCTATGGAATAACATGGACTCTTTCACAATGGAAAGCAATTGTCCTCTTTGAATCTGTTGATTAGATTCAAGCATCATCATTGGCATTACATTTGTCTCACGATTGATGAGTTTCCTACAATAGACTAAGAATTTATTCCCTACTATAGCACTCCACGCTCATTGAAATATGTAGCATGCATACATCTTTTGAAAAATATCATAAATAAACCAAATTTACAAAAGAACCATGCTTACATTGGGTTTTCAGCCATAAGCCTCATGATATGCAACTCTGATGCAGAAACGAGCATCGCCATTGCGATCATGGCATGAAATCAGTAAAGAATGACTGTCAAATCATCTCAAATGGATGAAGTCACCTCCAAGCCCCTATTGTGATCTCTACCTCATAAAGTGTGCCTACAACTTGCATGAAATGCTCTTCCTCTACATAATTTTTTGTGAATTTACAGATCTGGGTGCGCACCTTCCCTATGTACTTGAAATTAAAAAATCACGTTTTTGTGCTAATCTGGTGCCGATATCCTCCCCTAATCTCTAGAAAAAGGTTGTCTTTAAGATGAAATTCATGGTCGTTCATTAAAACATAGGCAATTGGCTCAATTGGTTTACAAACTTTAATTAAAGTTGGTTGTTTGGGGAGGGTCTGGGGTCAAACCCATGGTTCTCCCCATTTTACCGATATATTAACCACCAATGAAATTAAACCCACAGATTTGTTTTGGGTGCCAAACTTGGATGTGAAGGAAGCACAACCTACCACATTTATGGTACTCGTATTCAATGCCCATTCGTAATTAGTGGTAACTTCTGCAAAATTTGGTGGAGTCACCGGATTTTTGGTGTCAATTTTTTCTATTGTTGGGATGTGTCGATATTTGTGGGGATGTCGGTTGGTATAATCGCGAGGCAGTTGGAACTTTGTCAGATGTGTGGACCGAGGGTTGTCCTTTGGGTTTTATGGCATGTTATCGCATAAAGTTTTCAAGGGTCAGAGGATGACCAATTCTTTTGTTACACAGGTAACGTCCAAGCACAACATTCAAAAGCATCCCATTTCGGGATTGAAATACAAGCAACAAGAAGGTTCGATTTTCAACGATGGAGATCCTAGGAGCAGTTCAGGTCGACGGCTCTCGTGCTTTCGGATTGTCAAAATTGCACGAGATTTAACGACTAGGAAGAAGCCCCGGAGTTGCATATCAAGCGTCGCATGTCCCTCTAGATCGGACGATCATAATTTACTTCGGTACTTCGGGCTTCAGGAGTTTCAGAACTTCCCCTCTCAAGTTCCTCTGGATTGTCTTCTCCCGAAGTCCACAGATATTTATCGTGTGTCCATCCAAATATAACGGTGGTAGTTTACTTGGAGACTTCAAGCTTCGGGAGTTTCGTCTTCCCACTCTCATTTTACTCTGAAGTAATCTCTCTCGGAGTTGACATATCTCCACTGCGTGTCCTCCTCGGATCAATGGTCATGATTTACTTTGGGACTTTTTCCTTTCGGGACTTCCCCTCTCGTTTTCCTCCGGAGTAATTTTCCCTCGAAGTTCACAGATCTTTGCTGCATGTACTTCCATATATAACGGTGGTATTTTACTTTGGGACTTCAAGATTTGGGATTTTCATCCTCCCCAATATCAATTTCCTCCGGAGTACTTTTCTCCCAGATTTCACAGATCTCTG
The DNA here is from genome assembly GCA_010110895.2 of Picea sitchensis. Classification (NCBI taxonomy): domain Eukaryota; kingdom Viridiplantae; phylum Streptophyta; class Pinopsida; order Pinales; family Pinaceae; genus Picea; species Picea sitchensis. Next base: position 30,083 of record SNQJ01S0176641.1, on the reverse strand, counting down.
TCGTATGTCCTCCTCAGATCGATGGTCATGGATCATTTCCAAGCTTCAACGTTCATTTCAAGCCGCCATGTCACTCGAGCCCATACTACTCTGTGAGTTATGAAAACTCTATATGCATACCCCCCTGACTCCAAAGTGTCGAAGACACTTGGCACCCATCAGTTCCAATGCATGGAGATCATCTATTAGAGACACGTAGCATCCATATAGCATTGACACATGGCACTCATTTCAATCATTTTTGGACATGTCTTTAGCCTATTTTTGAGTGACACATGCCACCCCTTCGTCCATGACATGTCATAATAGTGACGGCAAGCCACCACATCAGCTGCAGGAGATCATCCTCTGAGAAGTTTTCTTGTTCAAGCACCAATATTAGCACCATCTCCATGCACGGTTTTAATGGATCCTAGAATTGGTGGGAGGATAAACTTTAGCAGTGGCACTAAATTTAGCAGGTGTTCCAAGATCACAGATCACGACCAGATCAATGACCACATTTCATTGCGGGGATGCAACATGCTTGAATAATAAAATTCTTGAGCGGTACCACAATTGAAACCATGGTATAGCAGAAGAGATACGTGGTGGAAGGTGTTGAATTGCGGTATCAAAAGCAATGTGAATCCAAAGTGCCTTTGATGGCCCCACAATAACGTGCTTATATAACAAAAAATCCGAGAGCAACATGTGGTCGCACCCTATGCGTTAAGCCTAACCGAGATCTTGAGGAGAGATCAATTAAGAAAATAGGGAATGGTGGGTGAAACCTTGACTCACTTCGTAAATGGAAGCATGGAGGGTATGGTCATGGAGACAGAAGCTTGTCAGCCTGAAGTACCTCGATGGACAATTTCTTCTTGCAGGCCCATACTGGGACATGTTTGCATCTAACAGGAGGAAACACGCATAGTCTGACAGAAGGATGCACAGATGAAAATATTTGAATGGGATGGCCATATCACACTCCTGGTAGTTTTGGACTGATCTGAGTGTAAATAGATTAGTTCAAGATTTTGTTATGGTCGTCGATGGTTGAGAAGAGCTCCCTATTTTGTAATAGTTTGATAGCAGAGTTGTTCTTTGGTTATGTATGACACCTGATACTTTCTCATTAATAGAAGTCAGCTTCTTTCATCATCTTGTTAAATATGTGATGAAACACTCGTGCATGGAGTATCCAGACGAGGGTTGTAATTGTATTGTAATATAGGTTTGATTATAATGTTGTTTTGATATGTTTTAGTATTTTCTTTCTTCCCTTTTTCCTCTTATGTTGAAATGCTCATGCATGGAGGATCCAGACGAGTTGTCGTAGTCGCATGGTAATGGAGGTTTTATTATTATGTTGTTGTGATATATTTTAGTGTCTGAAACTTGAGTTCAGGAGTGCTCTTGTGCCTTATTTGTTCTTCACCAAGCTTCTTGAAGGCTAGATGCTCATGGCAGACTTGTTCACTCTCCTCACTAATTCTTCCTCCTTCTCACCTTTATCCTTATACCACTAAATGAAGTTAATGAGGACCTCATTTCCTTATGCATTGCTTGTCCAGTTTATTTGTTAAAACATTCTTGTACCGAGATTTTTCCATTTGACCTCCACTCATAAACCTACCTCCACAAACATTTTGATGGGTACTAGTCTTATCCTCTTGCAGTTTGAGGGTGACTCTCAGTGCTAACACGGGGTATGTCGGAAAATGATGTGGTCAGTCATTTTAGTCACCAGGTCTAGTGTCGACTGGTTTAGATTTATATATATGTATTTTTTTTTAACTTGTTTGGATTCAGACCCTTATTGGGATTTTTTGGGCTGCCATGTGGCACCCAATGATTGGGCCACATGGCACCCTACCATAGGATTCCTATTATCTAGTCAGTGTTGACTCATCTTCCATGTCTTCCAGTCAAATCCTCCCAAATGTTATGTTGTCTTACTGCCATGTGGTAGTTCTTATGTGGTGCCATGTGGCACTCACCGATTGGTCCACAATTTCCAACTATGCCTGCCACATGTCAGCATCTAGTGGTTCCACGTGGCATGATGACATCATCAGTATGGATGTTGACATCAAACGTATGGATGACTATATGGGAAACCTTTTACTTTGACCAAGTGGACCATAACTTTGACCGACGATATCTCTCTCATTCTAGCTCAATTTTGCAAGCCACTTACGTCATTGGAAATCTTGCAGCGTTATCTTCGACTTGGCGCTAATTTTTCTGGATTCCAAACACTTTCATTTTGGCCCTTTTTTATCGTCTTGGATCATTCCTCCCCACTAAAGGACTTTTGGACCCCAAAAGTGTACATCATGAGATTATACATGTTTCTCTGATTTGCAACATAACCCATACCCTCTACTATCTCAACAAAAGGCCTAATCTATTGTTATGTTGCATAAATAAGTGATGTTATACATGTCATCACTTTTACAAAATTTCCCTTCTATGGGGTCTTAGCAACAACAAGTGATTTACAATAATGGCCACTATCAATTAACTCAAAAAAAAATTCCACCCTTTCAGTCATCAAGACTAATGGGTCCTTCTTCTCAAGTTGTCTCTTTTCTGGTAGATGGCCTTCTTTCGATAGCTATTTTCCCTTATGAGTTGCTTCATCAATTGATTCCTTCATAGGTACTTGTCCAAATTTATTCTTCTTCTTGGTGTAGAATTGTTGCAGAAACCCTAATAGATCTAGAATTCTAGTTAAATTGAACACAAACAATTTTTTGATATTCAAGAGATGAGAGAAATTTTTTTCTCCATAAATCAGATAATTATATTAATAAAAAATGAATATAAATGAGCAATCATTCTCAAAAAGAAGAGAGGAGGTGAATGTATAGAATTTCCAACATAGAAATTCTAGTAAAAAAAAACTAGAAATAGCTAAAATACGTGTCATAAGCTAAGGGAGACCACATAGTTTGACCTAGACCACTAAAGATACATGTAACACACTCATTAATTTCCACAAGAGTTAAGTGATGCGCATTATATCACTTAAGCTCACTTAACTGACAAGAGAAGTAGTTCCAACTCACTTAACTGACCCGAAATAATAGTTACTAATAATAGTAACGGAAAAAATCATTAATTAAGGAATAAATATCTCACTAAAAGAGGAGGTGTGCATTCCCCAATAATATATGAGTTTTGCATGGGGGATTTGGAATAAATCAAGAATAAATCAAGAAAAATCAAGAAAATCAAGAACCGGGAGTTGAGTCTTGATCTAAAATTAGCAGTTTTCCCTAAAATCTAGGGATGAGGCACCCTTCTTCTCTATGTGGCCAAATTAGGTGAAATAATGTGTAAATAAATGTATTAAACAATATCTAGGAGTCTAATCTAGGTATAAACTAATGTAATTTAGGATCATGCTCCAACACCCCCCCTTAAGCCTAACTGTAATGACAAAAATATTTTGAGTCACGACAACTTGGCCATTTTAGGTACTCAT
>SNQJ01S0176641.1:6670-26598 GCA_010110895.2 Picea sitchensis | reverse complement strand
ACCTACTCAGTTGTCTCCACCACTCCAAGCATAGCTCTCAGTTCTGAAAATTTCTTTTCAGTGAAGAAATTGGTGAAGATGTCTGCAACCTCAGAGTGTGATTTTGGATCTAAACCAAGTGAAATATAGAAATGTATGGGTATCAAATTTTCTGTGGAAGCCAGGGCTTGAGGAGCCCCAAAAAACTGTGATCTAGTCCTTCTTGTATCCGCAGGATCACCGACTAGTTCACCTGCATCTTGCAGGGTTTTCTCTGCCCAAGTTGGAAACTGAGTTGGAGAATCCATGAAATACCCCTCATCCTATGTATCAGACCTAAAATTATTCTCTAATGGATGTTCTGAAGTGCTCGAAGAAGTTTCTGATTTCTCCTCATCAGTGACAACAAGTGGTTCCTCGACAGGGTCTTCTGAAAAATCATGCAGTGATTCTTCCTCAAACTTCACACTTCGAGATAAAATGAACTTTTAAGTGTGAGATTCCAGAAACATATATCCTTTGACACCTTCAATATATACAAAAAATATGCATTCAACACTTTGAGGCTCCAAAGCCTTCCTCTTATCTGTCAAAATTTGAGCCCATGCTCGTGAACCAAAAATATGAAAGTTCGACACTTTCGGTTTCTTACCGGTGCAACATTCAAAAGGAGTGGTACCTTTGAGTGATTTGTGAGGAACTTGGTTCTGAATGTATGCTGTGCAATTAATAGCTTCATCCCATATCTTGGGAGCTAATGATTTCGACTGTAGCATACAATTTTCCATCTCTTTTATGGACTGGTTTTTCCTCTCCGCAACACCGTTCTGCTGTGGTGTATATGACACTATGTGTTGTAGTTATATACCTGCATCAATACAAAGTTGCTACAAATATTTGTTGACATACTCCACCCCATTATTAGTACAGAGTATCTTAATCTTACACCCAGACTCATTCTCAGCAAGTGCTTTAAATTCTATAAGGCATTCAAATACTTCTGATTTTAATTTCAAAAAAAATACCCAAGTAAAGCGAGAGAAATCATCTATGAAGGTGAGTACATATTGAGCCTTACTGATTTAAGGCTGTGGGAATGGGCCCGTAATGTCAATGTGAATCATCCCAAGAGGTGAAGAAGCTCTCTGTGCCTTCCCTTTTTCAAACTTTTTCTCTGGATGCTTGCCAAGAATGCATCCTTGACATACACTGCTTGTGAATTTAATAGCTGGCAATCCTTCTACCATGTTTTCCTTGTTGAGTTGATGCAAGTACTTATAGTTTAGATGGACAAATATTTCATTCCATAACCTGCTGATATCATTATATTGTGACAAAAATACAGTGCTAATAGATTTAGGAACAAAGTGGGAGAAGAAATAAAAAATGAGAACCGTGATCTGCAATTCCATGTGCAAGTTGTGAGCCTGTGGAAATGTCGGTAATCACTGCGGAGTTTGGAGTGAAATCCACCTTCCTTCCAGAGCCGGAATGAGTGATCTGATATATCGAGAGAATATTTTTTGATAGTGAGGGAACATGAAGCACATTTGTGAAGCAGCCCCCTTCAAGATCAACAATTCTTTCTCCGCACACCTTTGCGAGTGTGGCATCTCCCAAGTAAATTGGGGATCTAGTGCTTTCTTTGATGGAGGAAAATTTATCTTTTGATGCAGCTATATGGTTTGATGCACCTAAATCAAGGATCCAAGCTGATGGATTGGATGTGACATCCATTAAATCATTACCATCTCGTGCTCTCCCTCCCATTTTGTTATCATCTTTCTTCTTTGCATTTTCAGGCACCGTGAGATTGTGTTGTTGCAATTGCTTAGCCATCTCATCGATAGTATTCCTCATGCAATTTTATTCAGGATGAAAACCTTTGGAACAGTATCTGAAAAGTGTTATTTCCTTATTCTTCTTATTACCCTTAGGCTCATAAGAGTTCTCTGAAGATTGTGCGAATCTCTCCTTCTTTGATTCAGGAAATTTACCCGTTCTTTTTTTCTTGTCTTTTCCACTACTCTTTGGAGAATCAGTAGCCGCAAGTGCCTGGTTCTTGCAACGCTTTATGGCACCCATTTGGACTAAATTAGATTTCTCTTGAGTCAATTCTGCATTGAAATCATTTAATGGAGGCATTTTCCATTTTTCCTGAGTCAATTTAGATGCTAGAAAAGATGACACAAATACGGAATATCCAGGGCCTAGTTTGGAGAGAATTGAAAGGATGAGTTGTTCTTACCCTTTCGTGACTCCACATGCATTAAGCTCGATGAGGAGGGATTTGAACTTGGTGAATAATTATTGCAGGTTGCTGAAATGAATTGGACTTACGGATATGAGTTCATTCTCCAGTTGATGCACTCTCATTGCATCCTGCTTGCCGAATATTCCTTCCAATGTGGTCCAGACCACATCGGCAGTAGTGGCTCCAATGACATGAAAGAGGAGATCTCTGGAAATTGATAGGAATATCAGCCCAATTGCTTCATCCAATTTATTGAAATACTTTATCTTCTCCACTGCAACAGTCGATTCTTTCTCCGTTCCCATTGTTACCTGGTAAAGCCCTTTGCTTCGGAGGAGGAGAGACATCTCTGTCTTCCATTCGAAGTAATTGAAAGGATTTAGAATGAGTCTTGTGGGATGAGAGATATGATCCATTGCTTCTTACTGCACCTCTTTATGATCTATACGTGCAAATAAAACCGTGTGCAATCCACTAGATTCAATCTAGCTCCGATACCATGTAGAATTCCTGCAGAAACCTCGATAGATCTAGAATTCTAGTTAAATTGAACACAAACAATTTGTTGATATTCAAGAGATGAGAGAAAGTTTTTTCTCCATAAATCAGAGAATTATATTAATAAAAAATGAATATACATGAGAAACCATTCTCAAAAGGAAGAGAGGAGGTGAATATATAGAATTTCCAACATAGAAATTCTAGTAAAAAAAAGCTAGAAATAGCTAAAATAGGTGTCATAAGCTAAGGGAGACCACATAGTTCGACCTAGACCACTAAAGATACATGTCACACACTCATTAATTTCAACAATAGTTAAGTGATGCACATTATCTCACTTAAGCTCACTTAACTGACAAGAGAAGTAGTTCCAACTCACTTAACTGACCTGAAATAGTAGTTACTAATAATAGTAACGACAAAAATCATTAATTAAGGAATAAATCTCTCACTCAAAGAGGAGGTGCGCATTCCCCAATAATATATGAGTTTTGCATGGGGGATTTGGAATAAATCAAGGATAAATCAAGAATAAATAAAGAAAAATCAAGAAAATCAAGAACCCGAAGTTGAGTCTTGATCTAAAATTAGCAGTTTTCCCTAAAATCTAGGGATGAGGTGCCCTTATTCTCTATGTGTCCAAATTAGGTGAAATAAAGTGTAGATGAATGTATTAACCAATATCTAGGAGTCTAGTCTAGGTATAAACTAATGTAAGTTAGGATTATGCTCCAACACTTGGAACGTAGCTCCAGATGGAGGGTCCAATAGGTGGATTCCTAATGTCCACCCTTGTTACAATGGGGTTAATGCTTTTTTCTCTTCCAGGTTTTCTTTCCCTTTCTTTTCTCCTCATGTGGAGAAGGGTATTCATGTCTTGGCTTCTTCCTAGTTTCCATAAAATCTCTATACACAACCATTCTTTTCCAACACTTGGAAACAACATGGTTATTCTTAGCACAAAATGTACATGGTTTAATATTCCATAAACTTTTCCTTACATTTCCAACTTGTGTGTAATCAAAATGAACATTGTTATACCTTGCTTGGCTATTTATGGTGTTGGTCTGGTAAGGAGAACTTTCCTTAGTTCCTCTTTTGTGACGCATATATCCCTTTGGATATGAATCATAATCACGATCATCAAAATGATATGATGTGCTCTTAGCTTGAAATGATTCGGTCTCATCACTAGAAGACTCACTTTCTTCTATGGGTTTAGAGTTTCTTTCATCGACGGTTTTGGAGCATTCTCCAATATCTACTCTGACATATCCCAATCCTGCATGTCGAGGTAATTTCACCACTTCGATGGGATCCACAATGCCTTGGTCATTGGCCCCAATGCCTCCTCCTTTATACCCCATATTTTTAATTAACTTTAAGTCGATGCCTTTGGTGTGTTGTTCAAAGACTCCAAAATAAGAATCAATATTAATGAGGGAAGGAACTAAACATGGAGAATCCTTTACCTCCATTCCTGTCTGTGAAACTTGGTCATATTCCTAAGGTGTGGTCAATTGCTCCTCCTGGTTGGTTGAAGTTGTAGATGAGGTTTCTAGGAAACCACCTTGGCTCCTTGGTGCCTAGAGATCATCCTCTATCATCTAATAAAATGTGTAGTTATCAAAATCATCATGAAAAGAACCATAACTAGTATACCTGTCATGGCCACAAGATGGACTCGTTGTTGCCTTTTTCGTGGAGAATTCTTCACATTTCTCCTTCATATCTTGTAGCTACAGTTGTAGTTTTCTCTTTTCCTCTTCAAACTCTTGAAGAAACCTCCTCAATTCATCATTCTCTATTTGGATGGTCTGATTGATTTCCTGGAGCTCATGAAGCCATGCATTCTTGACGTGACCTCCCAATCTTAGATCGTTAAGAAACTGAGTCAGAGTGATTCCTTGGGTTCCTACGAGCACCTGAAGCACTTAACCCCCACACACGGGTCTCTTCTGCAAGTGACCATGGCTATAACCGTGGGTCTACCTCATTCATGGTTCAGACTTCGGGGATATCCTGAATCCTTTCCTTACTCATTCTTATAGGGCTCACTATCGAGTCTTCGAAATCCTATCATGCATCTCCTCTGATTCGTTGGACCTACAATGGTTCAGACTTTGTGACCTCGCAATGTTTAAATCTCTCGACCACAACTTCCAAACTCTCGATTCCTAGCTTCTAAATATGTTTCCACATACTCCTTTGTGATCGATGGTCGAGAGTCTAGTCACGACTTCAGATTTCGTAATATACCTTTGTCAAGTCTTTGAACTTCTCGAAACTCCGAAGTACCGAAATAATTCAAAGTTATCCCCTTCCTAGATTCCTTAAATCTGACGGTTTGGAATCATTCACCTCCTCTGCAATGAATCTTGCCCATTGGATTTGACGAGGATTTCAAGGATTCCCTTCCTTGAAGATTCCTTTCACTCTCCCTTCTTAGCTTAACTTATCTGGTCCTCCTTTGTTCTTCTAAACAATCTCTTCGACCCTTAGTCAAATTTCTAGCCTGTGCACACCTTGCAATAGACTCCTCTACACACTTCATATTTTGTGGATAACTTCATGTTCCTTTCGAATGTTCTCCACCCACTTCTATCTTTTGTGACTGAATCACGCTATCCCTCTTGAGCTTCCTGCTCAGAAACTCCATCACGCACTCCTTGCAAATGTCGATGCACTCTTTTCATATGTATAAATTCCACTATCTCTTTTGACCTTTCGAGTCAAAACAGACTCAGTCATGCACTCTGTGCGGATACTATGCACACCTTGCACTCATTCAATAAAGAGAAACAATTTAAACTTATATACTCCTCAAAATGACTCATAGATTCATCAAAGAAAATGTAGGCATAGATTCAAGAACATAAATAAGAGAGAATTGAAGCATAACATAAACTCTACCATTCATTCAGATAGACATAAAATCAATACACATTTGGGACAATATCTCTGTTATATTCATCCAACTTAAACTTATGCATACATACACTATTCTTCACCACTCCTTAACCTATACAAGGTAGATTCAAATGTTTCTCGACTCTCCTCTATCTGCCACAACAACAATCAACAACTATTCTCAACTATCAACTACTAATTTCTCAGAAGCCTTAACAACAACCACTACTGGGTGATATTACAAGGCTTATACAAAGAGGTTCTCCTCGAGCCTTTCCCTCCAACTACTCTACGCTATCTTAATAGAAATTGAATTCTATCAACTACTTAAAACTTATTACAATAAATATTGAGTCAGACAGATAAGAGCGCAAGCTCCAAATTTGTACTGTGATCCGATCATTAAAAAAAAATACATTCCCCCATCATTCTTACATGATGGTTCAGCCTTCGATCATTAAAGATATCCATACTTAAAAGTCTTTGTCAGGTTTTTCATTTAATACATCGATCTTTTGAAATTCAAAATAATTCAAAATGTGCATTAGTGCACCCAGTTGTATTCAACGCTTATGCTTTGTTGGCGATGCTCTTGCATCATACTCCCTTGGCTAAAAAATCCATGGAAACTTGCACTGATCTTCCTTGCTTCTGGATCTCTGTTTCACCAACCCAACTGGCATTTTCTGCTGGTTGTCCTTTCCACTTTACCAAGTATTCAAAATACGTCTTTCTTCTTCTCTTCTTACCAACTCATTGATCTATGATATTTTCCATATGTGACTTCTCTACTATAGGCATATTCTTTTTCCACTAGATCTGTCCCCGATATCTAGGTCCTTCAGTTCCATCCTCCCTATAAGGGTACAAATCTGAAATTTTAAATATGGGCAATATACGCACATCCTCTAGTAGCTCTAACTCATAAGCATTTTCAACAATTCTCCTCAGGATTTTACATGACCCTATCTTTTTCAATTTCAATTTGTTATATGTTCCCCTCAGGAATCTTTCCTTCCTCAAATGTGCTAGGAATTGATCTCCAACTTCAAATTCAAGCTTCTTCTTGTGTTGATCTTCTTTATTCTTATACTCGATGCTTCTTTTCCTCAACTGCTCCTTGATCTGATTGTGAAGTTCCTACATTCCTGCAGCGAAGTCTTCAGCTCCAACGCTCATAAACTCATACTGCTTCACACCCCTTAATTTAGACACTCCTCTGGGATTCATTTCATATACAATTTTAAATGGGCTCTTCCCATTGCTTCTATTCATTTATTCATTATATGCAAACTCGACTTGTTCTGTAATCTGATCCTGTTGACTATGGTGTTCAGTGACCAAACTTCTCAGCAAATCTCCTAAGCTTCTATTCACCACTTCGGTTTGTTTGTCCGTTTGTGGATTATATGCAGAACTAAAATATAGCTCTGTCCCCAAATTTTTCCACAACATCCTCCATAAATGAACAACAAATTTGGTATCCCTGTCTGAAACTATACTCCTGGGAAATCCATGGAGTCTCACAATTTCTTTGAAAAAAAAATTCGCAACAGCCGTTGCATCACTTGTCTTTTGACAAGGGATAAAGTGTGTCATCTTCAAAAACTTGTCTATCACCACAAATATGGAATCACTTCCTCTTTGTGTCCTTGGTAATCCCAATACAAAATCCATGTTTATTTCATCCCAAGGCCTTTCTGGAATAGGCAATGGTTGATACAACCCAGTGTTTTTCTTCTTTCCCTTGGCATACTGAAAAATCTTGCAATTATCCACAAATATTTTCACTTATGCTCTCATTCCTGGCCAATAGGATGAACCATTCAATTGAGCAATTTTTTTTTCATGGACGAAGTGTCCGGCTACACCTCCGCTATGCTTTTCCTTCAACAAATTCTCCCTCATCGAGCATCTCGGTATGCACAACTAGCATCCTTTGAACAACAAGTCATCCTGAATTAGATATTCATCCCACTGGCTTCTATCTATGAGCACTTGATTCACACATGCTTCATATGCCTCTCCAAAATCTGGATCACTATGGTACATTTCCTTAAGGTGGTCAAACCCTAAGGTGTAGACTTGAAATTCCTACAAAATCAAAATCCTCCTGCTCAATGCATCAAAAACCTTGTTAGCATTCCCAGAAATATGTTTAAAGACAAAAGTGAAATTTGGCATAAACTCTATCCACTTAGCATGTTTCTTCTTTAACTTCTCCTGTCTGGTTATGAATTGCAAAGTGTGATTATCACTATACAAAACAATCTCCTTTGGTACGAGATAGTGTCTCCACTTCTTCGATGCTTGAATTATGGCATATAATTATTTGTCATATGTGGAGTACTTCTACTTAGATTCATTCAACTTCTCACTGAAATATGCAACAGGTATGATATCTTGACTTAAGACTGCTCCAACTTCAACTCCACTCGCATCACATCTTACCTGGAATGTCTTCCCAAAATCTGGCAGAACTGGAATCGGTTGTTTAGTTATTTTCTCCTTCAATATATTGAATCTTCTCTTGGCCTCCTATGTCCATTTGAAATACTTGTGTCTTTTCTTCATTGTATCCATCATTTGTGCACTAATCCCGCTAAAATTCTTGATGAACTTCCGGTAAAAAATTTCCAATCCATGGAATATTCTCACCTCAAAGATATTCTTCGGTGACAACCATTCTTTGATTTCTCTCACCTTTTCAGGGTCCATCTTCAACTCGTTTGTAGAGATAACAAATCCCAAATTTATGAGCTCTACCTTCATGAAATAGGACTTCTTTAGATTAATCAACAACTTCTTTTGTTGCAGCCTCTTCATCACCAATGTTAAATGTCTTAAGTGCTCATCCTTAGTCTTACTAAACACCAATATATCATCTAGATACACAATCACGAACTTACCAATGAAATCCTTCAACACCTCATTCATCATCCTCATAAACGTTCTCGGGGCATTTGTTAAGCCAAACGACATAACAAGACATTCATATAACCCTTCATTTGTCTTGAATATTGTTTTCCACTCATCACCTTCTCTCATCCTGATTTTGTGATATCCACTTTTTAAATCTATTTTCAAAAAATAGTTGGCCCCACTCAAGAAATCCATCAAGTCATCCATCCTGGGCAATGGAAATCTATATCTGATGGTGATCTTATTTATGGCCCTTGAGTCGATACACATTCTCCATCCTCCATCCTTCTTTGGACTTAGTACAATCGACACTGCACAAGGACTCAAGATTTCTATGACCAATCCTTTGTCTAACAGATCTTGAAACTGTCTTTTCACCTCCTCATTCTCTTGAGGCATCAATCTGTACGTTGCTTTATTTGGCAGACTAGCTTATGATATTAAGTCAATGTGATGATTGATGCTCCTGATAGGTGGCAATGAATTTGGCAATTCATCCACTACAATATTAGCAAAATCCTCTAACAGTTCCTGAACTTCCTTAGGAAAATCCTCCATTGAAGTACTGGTAAGGAAAACCCTTGGCTTCCTTACTACAACAAACTGCATTTCTTTTTCCTTCTTTACTTCACTTAGGAGCTCCTTCCCACTCATGAGAATTATGCTCACCTTAACTTCATCCTTCACCTTCTTTTCTTCAATTGGCAACAACATATGTGTTCTACCATTCTTCTATAAGGTGTATGTATTCCTCCTCCCATCATGAATAACATTCCTTTCATATTTCCAGGGTCTTCCCAACAATACATGATAGACATCCATGAGAATCACATCACATATAATATCATCCCTATATCCTTCTATTTAAAAATTAACCAGGCATTCTCGAGTGACTGTTACCTGATGACCTTTCTGCAACCATGAGACTTTATATGGCGTCAGGTGTGCAGTTGTTTCCAGCTCCATATTTTACACCATCTCCGTGGATACTAATTTGTCAGTGCTCCCACTGTCAATGATCACCTTGTAAACCCTGTCCTTCATTTTGCAAGCTACCCTGAACACATTGTTCCTTTGCACTGGTTTCTCAACCTCTGGCTCTTGCTTCAAAATAAATTTTTTCATCATCAAGGATCTTCTATCCTCTGTACCTTCCACCTTAGTATCTCGCTTTTGCACCTATGATATGTGTGCTTTCCTCCTTTGTTCCTCTCGGGGCAATCCCAAGACTTATTTCATGTCTTACCACAGGCGTAACATCTCACTTATCCTCCTCTTCCTCTTCCTCTTCCTCTGGGAAAATAACCTCTACCACCACTCTGTCCTCCTCAGAAAATTCCTCCTCTCTCAGAGTGACTATGTGGTTTCTCTTTCTCATCCTTGGGCTTATGTGCCTTATCCTGGGAAACTCCTTTGCCTCTGTTTGAATTATGACCTCTGTTCTGTTGACTCAACTTCCTAGCCAACTTCTCTTCTACTTTCAACACCATTCGATACACGTCTTCAGTTGTTCTGAATGTTGCCATGTTGATTTTATCTTGGATTTCATATCTCATCCCATTAATGTATTTGGAAACTTTCTCTTCGTATCTCTCCCTCTATCTAGCTCGAATGTTCAACTTGTAGAAATCCTCTGTGTATTCCTTCACAGTCAATCCTCTCTGTCTCAGGTTATGCATCCTCCTGAACAAAATTATCTGGTAATATTTGGGCATGAATTTCGCCTTAAACTTGGCTACCATTTGATCCCAAATCTTGATATTTCACTTTCCTTTTCTTCTCCTATCGGCCTACAGTTCATCCCACCACAGTGTTGCATGTCCTTTTAAACTAGTGACAATATGTCTTACCTATTTCTCCTCCTCGACATCTTCATAGTCGAAATAATTGTCCATTGCTCGTATCCAGTCAAGCAATTCTTATCTGTCCAAATTTCCTTCATACATAGGGATGTTAATCTTAGATCTGGCACCCAATTTAACAACCTCTGTCAACATGTGTTCTTTCACAACATCATTAGCTACAACTTCTTCAACTTCTACTCCTTTATTTTCTGCCTCGCTGATATCTCTAGAATCCAGTGCTCTTCTTTGTGTTGTTTTCATGGCATATAGCCTCACACATAGATCTCTCATCTCCCTTTCCATAGCTCTGTTGGCTACAGGTAGGTCAACATGTCTCCTAGGCAGAATTACACTGACACTTCTGATACCTTCCTCAATATCATTTTACCTCCCCTTTTATCTACAGAAGTCAATTTTGTATTAGCTATGATACCACTCTAACGTGACCTCCCGGTCTTGGATCATTAAGAAACTGAGTCAGAGTGACTCCTTGGGTTCCTACGGGAACCCAAACCACTTAACCCCCACACACAGGTCTCTTCCGCAAGTGACCACGGCTATGACCGTGGGTCTACCTCCTTCATGGTTCAAACTTCGGGGATATTGTGAATCCTTTCCTTACTACTTCCCAAAGCGCTGATCTCTGAGTCTCCGAACTCACACCACACGTGTCCTCTGATTCGTCAGCCCTACAATGGTTCGAACTTCCCAACCTCTTGAAGTTTAAATCTCTCTCCCATAACTTCCAAACTCCCAATTCTCGACTTATAAATCTATTGCCACGTTCTCCTTTGTGATTGACGGTCGAGAGTATAGTTGTGACTTCGTATTTTGCAATCTACCTTCGTCAAGCCTTTGAAATTTCCAAAACTCTGAAGTACCAAAATACTTCACAGTTATCCCCTTCCTGGCTTCCTCGGATCTGATGGTCTAGAATCATTTTCCTCCTCTGGAATGCATCTTTCCCACTAGCTTTGACGAGGATTTCAAGGATTCCCTTCCTTGAAGATTCTTGTCACTCTCCCTTCTAATCTTAACTTATATGGTCCTCCTTTTTTCTTCTGAATAATCTCTTTGACCCTTAGTCAAATTTATGTCCTGTGCACACCTCGAAACAAAATCCTCTCCACACTTCACCTTTTTTGGATAACTTCACGCTCCTTGTGACTTTTCTCCACCCGCTTATATCTTTTGTGACTGAATCATGCTATCCCTCTTGAGATTCATGTTCAGAAACTCCGTCACACACTCCTTGTAGACGTCGATGCACTCCTTGAATACGTATAAGTTCCACTATCTCTTCTGAGATTTCGAGTCAAAACAGACTCAGTCACGCACTCCTTGCGGATACTATGCACACCTTGCACTCGCTCAATAAAGAGAAATAATTTAAACTTATCTACTCCTCACAATGACTCATACATTCATCAAAGAAAATGCAGTCATATATTCAAGAACATAAATAAGAGAGAATTGAAGCATAACATAAACTCTACCATTCATTCAGATAGACATAAAATCAATACACATTTGGGACACTATATCTGTTATATTCATCCAACTGAAACTTATGCATACATACACTATTCTTCACCACTCCTTAACCTATACAAGGTAGATTCAAATTCTACTCGGCTCTCCTCTATCTACAACAACAACAATCAACAACTATTCTCAACTATCAATTACTAATTTCTCAGCAGCCTTAACAACAACCACTACTGGGCGATATTACAAGGATTATACAGAGAGGTGTTCATTGAGCCTTTCCCTCCAACTACTCTACGATATCTTAATGGAAATTGAATGATATCAACTACTTAAAACTTATTACAATAAATATTGAGTTAGACAGATAAGAGCACAGGCTCCAAATCTGTACTGCGATCTGATCATTAAAACAAAATACATTCCCCCATTATTCTTACATGATGGTTCAGCCTCCGATCATTAAAGATATTCATACTTAAAAGGATTTGTCAGGTTTTTCATTTAATACATCGATCTTTTGAAATTCAAAATAATTCAAAATGTGTGCTAGTACACCCAGCTGTCTTCCACGCTTATGCTTTGTTAGTGATGCTCCTGCATCAATTCTTCGATTTTTTCCCCATCTTATCCATTAACTTCAACACCTTCTATATTTGTCAATCCTGCTATGATACTAGTTGATATGATATCGAGGGGTGACCCTGTTACCAATATTTATTCGGTTTTATGCCACTCCTTTAAAGTTCAAATTGAAGATTGTTTTTACTGAACTTGATTGCATTAAAAGGTGAAGTTGAAGTGTTTAAGAGGCTTGAATCCAAATTGAATTTAACTTGGTGAATAAGCTTATTAAATATCATATGTCATTGCTTAATGCATCCAACAAATTAACTGTGGAAATAAGGAAGCATAAGAAACATGAGATAATCAGTCACACATAAGGACAAGAGAATCACCAATTGTTAACGGAGTTCACCCCGGGTGGGGTATGTCTCCAGGCTCCTCTCAACCGCGTAGTCGCTTCATTCTCTCCTTTAAAAGATGCTTCTCCTTTACATATAAGACGGTTTCAATACCACTCTTTGTGACATCATCAAATAAGTGTTATTTTGTGTAAAGAGTTGACTCTCACAATATGTGGCAAAGTCCCTCATGAAATGAGACAATATCCATGCACAATCCAAGGGAACAATTCTCAAAAAGTTGATTCTCACAACATGTGGAAATGATATGTTATCCTCAAATACAAGGACTAGGTTCTCAAAACAAGTGGCAATGTCTCTTTCATAAAGAGTCGATCTCTTCTCCTGAAGGTTGATCTCTCACAAGTTGTGGCATAACATGGACTCTTTTACAATGGAAAGCTACTGTCATCTTTGAATCTGCTAATTAGATTGAAGCATCATCATTGGAATTACATTTGTCTCAAAATTGATGCATTTACTACAATAAACCAAGACTTGTTTCTCTACTGCAACACTCCATGGTCATCAAAATCTGGAGCATGCATACATATTTTGCAAAATATCATAAAGAAACCAAATTTACAAAAGCACCATGCTTACATTGGTTTTTCTTCCATAAGCCTCATGATTTGCAGCTCTGATGTAGAAACGGTCATCGTCATTGCGATTGTGGCACGAAATCAGTTAACAATGACTATCAAATCATCTCAAATGGACAAAGTCACCTCCAAGCCCCTATTGGGCTCTCTACATCATAAAGCATGCTTGCAACCTACATTAAATGCTCTGCCTCTGCATAATTTTCCATTCTTATACGGATATGGGTTTGTGCCTTCCCTTTGTATCTGTAATTAAAAAATCACCTCGTCGTACGGCTCTAGTGTCGATATCCTCCCCCAAGCTCTGGAAAAAGGTTGGATTTAAAATGAAATTTGTGGGCATTCATTGCAACATAGGTCGTTGGCACAATTGGTTGGCAGACTTTAATTAAAGTTGGTTATTGGGGGAGTTTCTGGGGTCAAAATCATGGACCCCCCATTTTACCCATATATTAACCACCAATGAAATTAAACCCACAGATTTGTTTTGGGAACCAAACTTTGATGTGATGGAAGCATGGCCTACCACATTTATGCTACCCATATTCAATGCATGGTTGGAAGCGGTGGTACCTGCCACTAAATTTGGTGGAGTCGTCGGATTTTTAGGGTCTATTTGTTTTATTGCTGAGATGTGTCAAGATTTATGGGTTTGTTGGCCGGTATAACCATCGAGTAGTTGGAACTTCATCGGATGTGTGGACCGGGGGTTGGTTGTCAAGAGTTGCGGGGTATGTCGGAAAACGATGTCATCGACAAGTCTGGTTTTTGACTCCGGCTTTATATATATGTATTTTTTGTTTAACGTTTTTGGATTTGGGCTCTTAATGGCCTTTTTGGGGCTACCACGTGGCACCCAATGATTGGGCCATGTAGTGCCCTGCCATAGGTTTCATGTTGTCTAGTCAGAATTGAATCATCTTCCATGTCATCCGATCAAATCCTGCCAAATGTTGTGTTGTCTTGCTGCCACTTGTTAGCTCTTGGGTGGTGCCACGCGACACTCCTCGATTGGTCCAAAACTTCCAAATATGACTGCCATGTGTCATCACCTAGTGTTTCCACATGGCATGCTGACATCATCAATACATATGTTGACATCAACCGTACAGATGCTCATATGGTCAACCTTTGACTTTGACCAAGTGGACCAGAACTTTGATCGGTGATATCTCTCTCGTTCTAGCTCCATTTTGTGATTCGCTTGCGTCGTTGGAAATCATGTGGCGAGCTCTTTAACTTGACACTGATTTTCCTGGAATCTAAAAAATTTGATTTTTGGCCCTTTTTTATCCTCTCAGATCATAATGATTCAAATTGACTCATTTTTAACGAGGCCTGATACCCATTATTGTAGGAAAATTCAACAAAATGAATATAATCTTCCCACTTTGATGGTTGGTCCATCACATATATCCTAAGCATGTCCTCAATTATCGTATTAGTCCTCTCTATTTTCCCATCTGACTCTAGATGATACATTGTACTAAGATTTAGATTTGTTCCAAAACCTTTGAACAAACCCATCCAAAAATTAGAAGTAAACTTTGGATCTTTGTCTGAAACTATTTCTTTAGGAACCCCATATAGCCTAGCAACTTCCTTTATATATATTTCTTCAATATTTTTTTCCTTGTGTGTAGTCTTCAGTGGAATAAAATGTGTTTCCCTAGTAAATTTATCCACCACCACCATGATCGAATCATGTTTCTTCACTATGGGAAACTTTGTAATAAAATCAACTGTGACAATTTCCCACTTCCATTCTAGAATGGGAAATGGATGTAACATGACAACTAGATGTCTATGTTATATATTCACTTTCTGACACTCTAGACATATGGCTATGTAATTAGCCACTCCTTCATTCTTGGCCAAAAGTATTGGCTTTATATAGCTACAATTGTCTTTTGATAACCTTGGTGTCCAACATATGGCACATTATGAATTTCCTTTAACATTGCATTTCTCAGATCATTGGAATTCAACACATATACTTTGCCTTTGTACATGAGAATTCCATCTTCTTTTAGCTCATAAAAATTAATTTCTGTTGAAAATTACCTTGTTGTAATTTTTCTTTTATGTTCACATATTGATCCAGGTGGATTTGAGAATGCTAAAAAAATGGCAGTCTCAAATAATGATAAAAATGACTCCATTATGTAGAGATCAATGAGATATTTCCAACGCAACTTGAATGGACTCAAACGGGTGTCGTATGAGAAAGATATGGCCCTATGAAGTTTTGGCCAAACAAGGTAAAAATGGCAAACACACATGTGACACATGGCATCACTGGAAGGATGACACAACACTATATGGATGGACACATGAAATTTATGAATGATAAAATGTACTATATAGACATGTTGACATGGAAGTATGGATGATGACATGACAGTACATTCGTGACATGTGACAGTACAGATGCTCACGTGGCAGTATACGGAAAACTAATGTGGCAATATGGTAGGTTGACATGGCAGTACAAGTGGTAGTACAATTGGATGACATGGTGCTAACTGTGTGTTGATTGGGTACGTGACTGTGTGTCCAAGTGATGGAATCAGAAGGTGACACATGGCCCAATCAAGGTGTGCCACGTGGCACCCCCCCATCGAGCTAAAAAGGCCTTATCCTTCCGGAATTGTCGTAGAAGGGAATCAAACCTCCAAACTTTTGGAAACAATACAACCACTTTACCAATTGGTTGTAATGTGAATTTTTATGATTAATGAACAAATTTTTATTTAAATTTTTTATAGTTATAGAAATACAACAAAGGCGGGAGGTCTGTGGGTTTTCCCACATACTTAGCCCATACAACCAAGCACCCGACTATTGCGCTAACAATATACCATGTTATGGAAAATGAATGGTATATGTTTTAAATTTGTAATGATTCAGATGGTTCAAAATTATGATGGGCACGAGATTCAACCCTACGACCTCGGAATCAACAACCCAACGTTCTGACCATTGCACTAACAAGGCTTGTTGTAAATCCCTCTAGGAATATTATATTAAAATCTTTAATAATGTGCTAACATGAATATAGTGGGTTGGGCATGTTTGAACCGCTGACCCCCACTATAAAAACCCAACACTTTGCTATTACGCCACAACATGGCTATGTTTCCAAGAACTCTGAGTCAAGTTCTATTGTACAAGTGAGTCTTGTGGCCATAACTCTGAGCCAAGTTCTTTTATGCTATGTTTTCAATCCTTATTAGGAGTATATAATTTATAAATAATAAATGTGAATCCTTTTTAGTATCTTTTTGAGAGGCATTCTTGGAGAGCCTTGAGAGACTTTTGTAGAGAGTCTTTGTAATATCTTTGAGAGAGACTAAGCAAGGAGTTTTCTTACAAACGTGGTCTTTTTTCATGTTGTAATTAGTGTCATTTGGAATCTATGTGATTCATAGGGTGTTTATAGTCAAAAATTTTAGTTTTTCAAGGCGTAGCTGATGGTGGCAGTTACCCTCGAGTTTGTGTAGTAGAACAGAAAGTTAGTCCCAAGATGGGTCAATCTATAATGTAGTTCCATTTAGAATATATGGAACTATAGAGTTTTTATAGTCAAAAGTTTCAGTTTTCTGAGGCGAAGATGATATTGACATACACACTTGATTTCTTTGTAGGAAATCAAAAAGGTCCTTATTGAGAGAGCCTTGTAAGTCCCAAGATGGGAAAATGACACACATGTTATGAGACCTCTTGGATAAGGAGGATATCCACTTTATGTGAGAGCCTTATATCTTTGTAGACCAGTCCCATGTTGAGAGAATGAAGTCTTTTCAAAGAAGAATTAATGAAATGGTTTCTGTATTAAGCAAGCCTGGAGACGTATCCAAAATAGTTGGTGAACTCCGTTAACGACTTGTGTAATGTGCCATTTGACTTGTTACGGTTCTTACTTCACTTCATTTCAACATTTTAATTTTTCAAGTTAATTGTGAAAATTAATGAAGTTTGGTTAAGTAAGTTGATTCACATAATAGATGCAAATAATCACTAATAGTCATAATTCCTTAATCAGATTGGATGTTAATGTATGCTTAAGAACTAATTTGACATCTAAGGACTTTCAAATCACACACTACTGATATGAATTTGTAGCTTCAATAATTTTATCTTTTAAATATGTCTTGTACATGTTAATGGATGCAATATGTTGAATGCATCAACCACTTGATTTTCCTTTCCTTTGATGTACTTAATTTCAAAGTTGTATTTGCTAAGGAATTCAAGCCATCTAGTTTGTCTAGCATTTACTGTTGGTTGTCCAAACAAATGTTTCAAAACATAGTGGTCTATCCTTAGCTCAAATTTCTTACCCATGAGGTAATGCCTCCACATTTTTAAAGCATGTAGAATCGTTGCTAACTCTAGATCATGTGTAGCATAATTATTCTCATGCTATTTTAATTTTCTAGATTCATAGCATGCCACATGATCTTTTTTACTAAGGACTCCATTGATCCATTCCTTGCATGCATCAGTGCACACAAAAAAATCTTCATCTAGATATGCAATATTCAATATTGGCACAGTTGTTAATATGTGATATGTCTTTCAGCTACTGAAAGATTTCCTCACACTTGGAAGTCCATTTGAACTTCACTCCCTTCTTCTAGAAAGAAGTGATTGGACTTGCAATATTTGAAAATCATTTTATGAATCTTCGGTAATAACCAACAAGACCCATGAATGATATGACCTCCATCACATTCTTTGGAATTGGCCATCCTCTAGTGGCCTTTATCTTCTCAGGATCAATTGTTATCCCTTCTGCTAAAATGGTATGCCCCAAGCAGTGAATATTCTTTTGATAAAATATTCACTTACTTAACTTAGCATACAATTTATGCTCTCTTAAAACTTGCAACACCATTCCTAAATGTTGTTTATGTACCTCTTCTTACTTAGAGTAGATGAGTATATCATCTAGGAATAAAATTACAAACTTGTCCAAGTACTTCTTCAACACTCCATTCATTAGGCACATAAAAATTGTCAGTGCATTTGATTCTCCAAATGCAACTACTGTGAATTCATAATTCCCATATCCTTAATCTTGTCTTATTGATGTCTTCTTCTGATGCAGGAGCATTTTCCTCCAAATTCAAGAAAAAATGAATATGCCTAGGCGGTCTTTGTAATTGAATTTAATTCTTAATTGGTTTTATTTTCCTAAGTTTTATTGGAACTCTATAAATTTTGTATAAGTTGGATTGTTGGAATGTAAAGAATTGTGATAAAATCTATCAAACAGATCTTTAGAGGTTGTGAGAGTTAGAGAGATCCTAGAGGTAATTTAGATATCTCGGGAGGATTTTGTGGATCTAAAAGATCCTAGCGATTGATTTAGTGGAATATTGTTAGGGCTTGAACCAATTTTGTTTTCAGAGTCTTTTGTATAAATGATCTAAGCCTAAAGGGAAAATCATATTGGGTTTGAGTGTGCATGTAGGAGGTCTGAGAGAATGGAAAGTCTTCCCAAGAGGCCAAACAGAGGCCATCCAGCAAGTAAATCAGGCCAGAGAGTGAGATTATGGAAGGTCTACGATGAGAGTAGGCCTTATGTAAAACCCTATGTACAACGTGTGTATATTTAAGAAATGGAAATCAATATGTTTTGAGTGGTCCAATGAACTGGTGTATTAGTCTTCTATTCATTGTGTGGAGTTTGTTTGCCTCTGTATATTGTATTGAGATCGAATTGTAGATGCCATCAATTGTGGTCATGGAGCAGAAGAATTCCCTTCCCTAAAATGTGTGTGCATGTTTCTTAAGAACCTATTGAAACCATTGAAGACGATTTCAGTTGAGAGAACTCCCTATAGAGGATTGATCTAATATCATGTTCAGAACAATGAAGTTCTCGATGATCATTGATCACTGTCAGGATCAATGATCCTTATTCATCATAATAGTAAACAAATTGAATGTCCAGGGAGCTCTGGATCATTCCATCAATGAATGATAGTCATTGGATCAATGTTGGAGGGGGATTTTCATTGTAGGTGATAGAGAATCATGGTCGTCAGATCCATGTCGGGATCCATAATAACCATTAGATCGTGGTAATTGTAACTGTTGGATTGTGGGTCATTTGTGACCGTTGGATCGTAGGTCCAACGCAGAGGAATCATCAGATCCGATTGTAAATTTATGTAACATCCCGCTCTGGTGCACTTACAAAACTTATTCTTTGAGGACACTTGCTCGCAAGTGATCTAGATTTTTATGATGATAAAACATTTATCCTTGATTATGATGCGTTAATATAGATGACATGATGTTTTTACTACTTTGATATAGACAGGTGCTGCTGACTCAGTTTCATTGAGTGTGTAGGGTTTCGGACCTTGAGGATGCAGAGGCATCGGTGGAACCCCCTTGGACTCCGAATTGAGTCAGGGAGTGTGCTATTTGGGTTGATTTATTTACCATG